>JAPJBO010000395.1:0-200493 GCA_030068145.1 Diplonema papillatum | reverse complement strand
GGGAGTTTCTGCTCTTCGTATTGTCTGACGAGAACTGCCGAGAAGAAAAGGAGAAGTAAGAACACGTCTTTGTAACTGATAGCACTAGCGCAAGGGAATGTTGAGTGACTGCCTTAACCCGGGGAAACGAGCTTGGGCGAGGTCACCTTCCATCCACCACAACGCCAGTGAGAAACTGCCTCACCGCAAGTACAATTGAATCGAGCGCATCAGCGCCAATCATGGTCAGCGGTACGCGTGACGGCAAGTCCGCAGGGTTGCCCTCACTCCTGACCCATCGTACAGAAACAGCGCAGTTCAAGGAACGCACGCGTTCCAGTCCTTTAACTACCGCCTCGTTCAAGACGGCACTTTTTAAACAGGACCCCTTACGGGCCACTCCTTTCACAGTGGTATTATCAACCACAATGTCCACTCTCCCACCTCTAATCGAGGGCGGCAGAGCCAAGACAACTAACTTGAAGGCAATAGCCTCCAGCTCGTTTATGTGCAACGAGCTCTCTGCAGAGTTCCATGACCCCCCCAACACGGTCACTTCCATTGTGCGCGAGTCAACTAGGACACCCCCCCAGCCTTTCTTACTCGCGTCCACGAAGGCCGTGATACGTGGGGACTGTTCGAGAGTGGGAATGGCCCTCGGCTTCAGCACCGAGTCAATCCACTCTTGGAGCGACAAACGAACACACGGAGAAACTTCAACTCGATCAGAGGGCAGCCGAGCCCCTCGGTTCAACGAGTTGGTTATGCGTCGAAAGAACTTCAACGCAAACCAAAAGGAGCCCGGAAAAATGCCGGCGACCGCAGAGGCATGCAACAAACGACCGCCGAGAGTCTCGAGCTCACAAGCTAGCACGGTAGGCGACGACTTCAGCGTGTAGCGCGCCTCCATCAGCTTTCTTCGCAACTTCCGAGAGACAGCAACACGATGAGCAACGTGGTCCCAATCGACCCCGATGAACTCATACCGTGTGGCGGCAGTCTGCGAATCGGACGGCTTCCACGTCAAGCCGCACTCCTCCGCTGTCTGGTCCAGTCTCCGAGTCGCGAGCCGTACCGCCGGCTTCTTGCCCGCATACCGGATGTTGTCGATCCAAATGTCGACGACGACATCCCGTTCCGCCAACTCCGGACGAACGAAGTCCTCATGTCCGCCGGCCACCGCTGCCAAGGTGTGCATTAATTCCGGTGCACACGAATGGCCCATGGGAAGCCGCAGAAGTTCCCACCAACCACCATCGGAGTCAGCGAACCTGAAGAGATGACGCGACTCCGGCGGGATCTCAATGGCGTAAAATCCCGTCTTGAAATCCCGGGTTGAGCCACACTCCTCGCGACTCGCCCCCAGGTAGCCTGAAACGTGTCCGAGGGGCACAGATGCTTCGTAACCCGCCTCTTGAGCGGCTCGGTTACCGTCAACCGTCCACAAGATGAAGCGCTGCCGCAGCGCCCCTTCCTTCTCCTCCAGCACTGTGAACGGGACCGAAGCGAACGGGCCGGGACCGGTTGAACTGCGGGCTATCCCGTTTTCCGCGAGCAGAGATGCATGGTCGGGACGAAGGGTCGAGGGGGACCCGATCGCCGTCTCCGTCTCGACACGGGGAAAGAAAGTTGAACGCCACGTATCGTCAAAGCGCCGGAGGGTTGCCTCGTTCATCCGCAGACGAAGCTTCGCGACAGACATCGGCTCGATCGGGGCCACATGCAATGGCAAAGCGCGCTCCTCCTTGCTTCGCGGCAGCCGCGTCGAACCACCTCGTCGGGTGACGGAGTGGAACTGACCACTGCGGAGGTATCCCGTCACAAGTGCTTCGTCACCTTGCCGGTCTCGAGTGCCCTGGCAAGGTCCACGTCGCCCCCGGCGTACCGGAGCGTGGTCCTCGACAGCGTCCCGGGTCCGCCCTCCTCCTCGTGCTTCGCCAGCCGGTCGATGAGGTGCGGCGACAGCTTGCCGCTGGTCAGCAACGGCAAGAGGTGCTTCACCGCTCCGAGTGCGCGCTCCCTCAGGGGGCTTTGGAGTTAGTTAAAGGGTTTGGGGCTTTTTGGGGGTGTTGGTGGACAGGGGCGCCAGGGGTCTTCAAACCGGCGCGTTTAAATTTAGGGAAAACGACAAAGTGGATTCTATATAACTGGATTACGACAAAGTGGATTATAATCCACTTTGTCGCCAATCCACTTTGTCGCCTAATCCACTTTGTCGCCCCGTATGACGGACCTAAGCTCACTTTTGATGGTTTCAATGAACTCAAACAGCTCAAAATAGTCACTTTCCCTGTGGGAACTTTTTGTGAAAGGGTCCCCCTATATAATTCATGCCGGTTGTCAGAAGCGACAAAGTGGATTATCAAAAGCGACAAAGTGGATTATTACTGGATTATAATCCACTAATAATCCACTTTGTCGTAATCCAGTTATATAGAATCCGTTTTGTCGTTGACCCTAAATTTAACAGAGAAGCATTGCATAATAAAGCTAGACAGCTTTATGAAATGCTTCTCTGTGTTCTAACATCTGCTGCTGTAGCCTAAACGAAATGTGACCCCAATACGATGCAATCGCCTTACAGGTGACTTTTGCATCCGGAATCTCAAGCGAGCTCGAACTCTAAATAAAGCGCAAATCATCTCTCTCGTAAAATGATCGTTTCCATTGAACTGGCTACAAAAGAAAGTACCCAAATAAAGGCACGAAACAAAATTCAAAAGCGTAAAATGCAATTCTGTATCGGCGTTACGTTTCACTGCTTTACGAAATATCTCCAAGTCCGCACGACGGAAGAGCGTGAGGAGAACGACAACAGCGAGACCGAAGAAAGCGACACCATCGACCTGAAGGAAGAAGACATGAAGTACAACGCCGACTTTATGACTAACGGCTCGCTGCAAACGTTCCACGAGTCCACAATACGGCCGCACCTGCTGGAATGCGGAAACCAGCTTGCAGAAAAGAAAGACGCTCCTTTCCTTAGGGGGGCTACCGGTGTCGCACGTCGCTGGTTTTATAAGGAGCGCGACGACGAGACGGAAGTGCTCAACGACGCGGGACTACAAAAGGTCGTCGAAAAGAAGTTGAACCTCCATATAGTGGTCCGTTTGGAGCTGAAACAGCACTCGGCAAAGCACGTCCGAAAGCACCTGCTAACACACGACGCGGAAGTGCACGACAACTCATACACATCGCGGGCGGACAGTAGCTCGATGATTACGAACAAGTTGGAGGAGGCGCTGTGTGACAGGTTCGGCAAGGTGGGGCTGAAGTTCGGACCCTCTTGGGGAGCACAGATTTTTTCCTGAGCGGGCCACCTGCCCACCGACTCGGCAGAATGAAAAGGTGGGTCCCCAGACCCCCCCCCCACCTTGGTATGCGAAAAATATTTCTTGAGCAAAGCTGAAAAGATTTTCCCCCGCCCCAGCATTCAATATGTGGTCGAGTTGACAGTGCGGCGTACCTCTACGGTGAGTGGCACAGGTCCGAATCCCGCCACGGTCCATTTTTTCACCAGTGCAGCGGACCTCTACCCTGAGGGCACAGGTTCGAATCCCGCCAGGGTCATTTTTTTCACCAGATTTTCCCGCACCATTTTCGAGCACTTTCATCGAAATTCTGAAGCCATCGGCGACAGTGGTCCGTGACCGGTCCGGAAACGTCAGTTTGAGGGTTGTCCCACTTTTTTGGGTCACCAAAACTGACGTTTGAGGGTTGTCCCACTTTTTTGGGTCACCAATACTGACGTTTGAGGGTTGTCCCACATTTTTGGATGACCAATACTGACGTTTGAGGGTTGTCCCACTTTTTTGGATCACCAATACTGACGTTTGAGGGTTGTCCCACTTTTTTGGATCACCAATACTGACGTTTGAGGGTTGTCCCACTTTTTTGGGTCACCAATACTGACGTTTGAGGGTTGTCCCACTTTTTTGGATCACCAATACTGACGTTTGAGGGTTGTCCCACTTCTTTGGGGCACTAAAACTAACGTTTGAGGGTTGTCCCACTTTTTTGGGTCACCAATACTGACGTTTGAGGGTTGTCCCACTTTTTTGGATCACGAAAACTGACGTTTGAGGGTTGTCCCACTTTTTTGGATCACCAATACTGACGTTTGAGGGTTGTCCCACATTTTTGGATCACCAATACTGACGTTTGTGGGTTGTCCCACTTTTTTGGATCACGAAAACTGACGTTTGAGGGTTGTCCCACTTTTTTGGGTCACCAATACTGACGTTTGAGGGTTGTCCCACTTTTTTGGATCACCAATACTGACGTTTGAGGGTTGTCCCACTTTTTGGGGCACCAATACTGACGTTTGAGGGTTGTCCCACTTTTTTGGATCACCAATACTGACGTTTGAGGGTTGTCCCACTTTTTTGGATCACCAATACTGACGTTTGAGGGTTGTCCCACTTTTTTGGATCACCAATACTGACGTTTGAGGGTTGTCCCACTTTTTTGGATCACCAATACTGACGTTTGAGGGTTGTCCCACTTCTTTGGGGCACCAATACTGACGTTTGAGGGTTGTCCCACTTTTTTGGGTCACCAATACTGACGTTTGAGGGTTGTCCCACTTTTTTGGATCACCAATACTGACGTTTGAGGGTTGTCCCACTTTTTTGGGTCACCAATACTGACGTTTGAGGGTTGTCCCACTTTTTTGGATCACCAATACTGACGTTTGAGGGTTGTCCCACATTTTTGGATCACCAATACTGACGTTTGAGGGTTGTCCCACTTTTTTGGGGCACCAAAACTGACGTTTGAGGGTTGTCCCACTTTTTTGGATCACCAATACTGACGTTTGAGGGTTGTCCCACTTTTTTGGATCACCAATACTGACGTTTGAGGGTTGTCCCACATTTTTGGATCACCAATACTGACGTTTTAGGGTTGTCCCACTTTTTTCGATCACGAAAACTGACGTTTGAGGGTTGTCCGTATTGGTGACCCAAAAATGTGGGACAACCCTCAAACGTCAGTATTGGTGACCCAAAAATGTGGGACAACCCTCAAACGTCAGTATTGGTGATCCAAAAATGTGGGACAACCCTCAAACGTCAGTATTGGTGATCCAAAAATGTGGGACAACCCTCAAACGTCAGTATTGGTGATCCAAAAAAGTGGGACAACCCTCAAACGTCAGTATTGGTGATCCAAAAAAGTGGGACAACCCTCAAACGTCAGTATTGGTCATCCAAAAATGTGGGACAACCCTCAAACGTCAGTATTGGTGACCCAAAAATGTGGGACAACCCTCAAACGTCAGTATTGGTCATCGAAAAAAGTGGGACAACCCTCAAACGTCAGTATTGGTGACCCAAAAAAGTGGGACAACCCTCAAACGTCAGTATTGGTCATCGAAAAAAGTGGGACAACCCTCAAACGTCAGTATTGGTGATCCAAAAATGTGGGACAACCCTCAAACATCAGTGTTGGTGATCCAAAAAAGTGGGACAATCACAGTTTCACCGAGGGAGTTGATGCACCACGAAAAGTCGATCAGAGAACTTCACACAGCCTTCAGGGTGTGGTTGGTTCAAAGAAAGTTCAAGTTTTGGGACATGTGGGCCCGGTCGACCACGCAGGAGCGTCGAAGCCTGTGGCGGCGGCTGCAGGCATGGACGACAGAACGTGGACTTGGGATGAACGCGGACTCGGCATGCCTGTTCGTGGCGGCAACGGGTGTCCGGCCCCAGGGACAGCTTGCCTACACCAAGGCCCTGTCGGCCTCGTTTGGGGCAATGGGGTTCGAGAACCACCCCCTGCGGGTCTTGGCCAAGGCCTTGCGCGGGGGTGGGGCGGCTATCCCGGAGAACCAGGCGACGCCAATCGAGAGGCGGAAGCTTGTGTCTTGGGCCAGGCAGCAGCAGGCGTCCGTTCGTCTGGCGGTTCTGGTCGCGTGGAAGACGGCTTCGCGTTGGGCGGAGGCGGCGAGTCTTTCGTCCGTGCAGTTCCTCCTGGTGACGCAGAGGGAGGTCGTCGTGGATTGGTTCCAGACGCCGAAGGGGCGGACGCAGGATCCATTCAAGGCGTCGCGCTTTGCGGTGATCCAGGGACCGTTGACGGCGGAAATCGCCGTTCTGTACGCGAAGTGTGCACCCTTCGCTCCGCTGTCGACGGTGACAACGTCGGCGCTGGACGCACTGTGGGGCCAGTTGGCGCAGATGCAGGGGTACACCCCCGCAAACCCGGGGGGCCCTTTAACTAACTCCAAAGCCCCCGCAGTCTGAGGGAAACATGAGACCTATGCCCCTCAAGAACCACCAAAAAAAAAAAGGACACCCCAAGGCCAGTTCCCCGTAGTTCCCCCGTAGCACCCCATGGTTATACCGATCACACCACTTGTAGTTGTATTGTTTTCCCCTCTCCAGCCTGCTTCGAAATTGTGCACAAGGCAGTCCCTCGAGTATTTCCGCATCAAAACCCAAAACGTAGCCCGGCAGTCTGGAGGGTCGTGCAGAAAGCGTTTTTTACCGGGCGGGTTTGTTCATGCGCACTTCCTTCAACCTGTACCGGGAATGATGATCGCACGCAGCCATCGGTTTTACGCTCTTGACAGATTGTTAGCCACAGAAAAAAGGGCACACAAGAGAAGAAACGCACGCAAACCAAAAAAGTAGGGAACCCCCGACAGGAAATTGTACCGTCCGACCCTATGATTACGTTTTGGAGAACAAACACGAAAACTTGTCGCTCTCCCTAATAAAGCAATAAAGCAAAAACTTGCAATCTAAAAAAAAACGACGTTTTGCAGAACAACACAAAAAGCCTCTTTGGCATGCTCCCGTTTGCTATCTCTCTCGGGTTCCCTGCAGTTTCGGCGCCTTGGTGCATCCGGCCGGTTTCGAGCTCCCGCAGCTCCCGCTCTTGCAGCACGCAGTCCGTCGCCCTCCGAAGTGTCCGCGCACCACCACCCGCGCCCGCACCTGTCACCTCAGCGCACCCCTGGGAGGAAAGCTGGTCGGAAAAGTGAGCGCAGAGACGGTTAACCGGCTTGGGTGCCCTTTCGCTATCATTGCCCATGCCCCCCTCGCCAGCTCTTTTTCTAATTTCTTTTCTTCAGCCACATGCAGCCCCATCCTGAAGCGTCCGGGGAAAGGACTGAAGAAAAAACAAAAAAAAAAAAGAAAACACCGGACGACTGCTGGCCAGGTGCGGGCGGGGGGGAAAAAGAGAAGCAGCTGCCGTTGTTGCTGCGGCTGCTGGTGCCGCTGCTGCGGGTGCTGGGGCTGCTGCCGTTGAGGCAGTTACTGCTTCTGCTGTTGTGGCTGCGGCTGCTGGGGCTGGGGCTGCTGCTGTAGGGGCCTTTGCCGTTTGCCGTTGCTGCTGTTGTGGCTGCTGGATCTGGGGCTGCTGTTGCTGCGGCTGATGCTGCTGCTGGTGCTCGTGTTGCCGCCGCTGTCGGGGCCGTTGTTGCCGCTGGAGCTGGGGCTGTTGCTGCTGCTGCCCGTGAGGCTGCTGCTGCTGTCGTTGGTGCTGCTGTTGCTGTTGTGGCTGCGGCCGCTGCTGCCGAGGCAGCTGCAGCCCCGGGCGAGCCGGCGGCGCCTCCCTCCGACCCTCCGACCGGCGGATCCTTTCACACCCCTCCGCCGGGTGCGGGCCTTCACGCGCGCCGGAACGGTGGCGCCAGCCCACCCACAAACAATCGGAAACCCCAGGAAAGTTTGATCCACACCGGTGTGGGTTCATAAAACGCCTGCAAAATGTGTCGCCAAACCGCCGGGACCCTTTTTTTTTTTTTTTTTTTTTTGGTAACTGAGGGGAGAAATGCGTGACGCACGACCACAAGCCGGACCAAACTTGTGAGTGTGGGACTGTCCGTTTTTCCGTCGGGACTTACCCACTAAAACTCAAAACTCAGAGATTCGAGAGATGCAGAGGGTGCTACCCACGGTTCTCACCGTGTACGCGGCGCGATGGAGGGGCCACCCTCCACGCGGGACTTGGCCAGTCCTTGCGCTGTCTGCCGCAGGGGTGCCCGGTGGCTAGCCGGATCTTGCGTCGGAACCCCTGCGCTCGCTGTGGCGCGGCTTGGCGGTCCCCAATTCCGTTTTTCTACGGTCGTTGGGGTACCTGGTGATCGTCCAGTCTGGGCGAGTCCGGTTGAACCGGCAGACTGTGGCAAGGGTACGATCACGCCGCTCAACTCACTCGGGGAGACACCCTCCACAAGCGACCGGCTTGCGACCGGTCTGGGAGAGTGCCTCGGGTGAGGTTGCTGCTGCACCTGGGTGTTTTGGGCGCTCTTGCTCAGGCTGGGGTCCTGAGGGCGGGCTTTTTTGGGGCAGTATTTCTCACCCAGGAGTATGGAGCAGGGGGGGTCTTTTCGCTTCAGCCGGGGCGGTGGCTGATGGGCGGCGATTATTATTATTTCTGGGGGGGAGGGAGCCTTTTTCGGGGGGGGCGGTGGTGGCTGGTCGTCCCCCGGGGGGCGCGGTTTTTTCAAGAGTTGTGGGTTGCTCAGTCCCACCGGGGGGTCTTTTCTCTTGAGTGCCTGCGGGTTTGTTTCTGGTGCTGGTGCGTTTTTCGGGGGGAGTGGCTCTCGTTTTGGGGGAGGTGCCTGCGGGTTTGTTTCTGGTGCTGAGGCGTTTTTCGGGGGGGGGAGCTCTCGTTTTTGGGGGGGTGCCTGTGGGTTTGTTTCGGATGCTTGGGCGTTTTTCGGGGGGGGGAGCTCTCGTTTTTGGGGGGGTGCCTGCGGGTTTGTTTCAGATGCTGTGGCGTTTTTCGGGGGGGGGAGCTCTCTTTTTTGGGGGGCTGCGAGGTTTGCGGGTGGTTGGCGTTTTTCGGGGGGCTGGGGGGCTTTCGCGGCTGCCTGCAGCTTGAGCGCCTGTGTGTGTGGATTGAGGCCTTTTGGTAGCCCTTGCTTTTTTGGTGGGGGTCGGCCTTTTCCGGGGGGATCCAGGGGCTTCGAGGTGGCCGGGGCGGTCTCCCCCTTGCGGACCTGCGGCTTCGGGGTTGGGACGACCGGTGGCAGCGGCGGCACGACCGACGAGGATGGCGTGTCCTCGACCCCCAACGGGTCCCGCCTGGTCCCCGCCGACTGCTGTCTTTGCCTGTACGGCTCGGACGGGGCTGCCCTCGGTGGTGCGCATCGCCAGCCGTCGCGCGATGATGCCGTGCCCACCCTGCCTGCTTCGAGTGGCTTGAGGGTGGCCTTCCTCGTCGCCTCTGCCTCCTCGACCTGCATGTGGGTGTCGTGTTGGATGGGGGGGTGCTGTGGGGGGAACCCGCTCCCTGTTGCCCCTGTGCCTGCCCTCGAGTCCACGACTTGACTCGGTCCCCTCTTGGGGTTCGCCTTTCCTGCCTGCCTTGGGCGCAGGGGTGCCACCCGCGCTCCCTCTGCCGTTTTGGCCGCGACGTGTTGGAGGGGCTGGGGTGCTACCGTTTCTTTCGGGGGTGCTGGCGGCACCGGGGGTGTTGCTGTTGGGGGGGGGACTTCGCTTTCCCGTCGCGTCGCCTTCCGTCGCTCGACGTCAGCCTGCGCGCCGTCCGAGGCCGTCATCTCCTCGTCTTCCGGGACGGCCGCTTGCTTCTCTGGGGACGTCCGCCCCTGCGCATCCTCCGTGCCCCCAAGGAGGGAGCCACCCTCCCCAGGGACACAGGGAATGCGCTCCTCCGGCGCTGCTGCGAGCCCTGCCGTCTGTCCGGCCGCCGCTGGTGAGCCCCCCCTAGGGGGCACCGCTGGACTTCCCTCCCTGACCCCCGAAGGCCGGTGCAGGAAGTCGCTCTGCCTAGCAAAAGGGTGGTAGAGCCGAACCCCTCCGCCCCCCTGGGTGTGTGTGTTGGTGGTGGTGGTGTGCACGCCGGGTGCCCTAGGTCCGGCATGCGTGTGGTCGGTCGTGACGGCTGGCCCGCTACAGCTCGCACGTGACCCGGGTGTGTGGCGCTGGGTGGTGAGGGGGGGGACTCGGGGGATCGGCTCTACCCCCCCAGTGATCGGCATCACTTCCCCTTGCACCTGCCCCCGAGGGGCAGCTTGGGCGCCGGGCGCTCGTCCCTCATCTCCCTGTTCTCCCTGCCCCCCCTCCTGTGGTTGTTCGTCATTCGGGGGGGGGAGGGGCGGTGGTCCCTGCGCTGCCGGGGCCTGCGGTCCGCCGGGGGCGCCTCCGCCTCCGCCTTCCGGGGCGCCGCCGCCGCCTCCGCCGCCGCTCGCGACGCTGCTGCTGCTGTTGCTCCTGCTGCTGCCGCCCCCGCCGCCGCTGCTGCTGCTGCTGCTACTACTGCTACTGCTGCTGCTGCTGCTGCCTGCCCCGTCGTCCGTGGAGACTTCGTCCAGCTCGAGTTCACCTTCCTCCACCCTTCGCGCCCCGAGGTGCACGTCCGCGTTCACGAGGGCGATGCGGGCCACCGCCCTTGCCACCACGAAGCTGAGCCTGTGGAACGCTAGGTGGGAGACCGCCGCGTAGGTCTCCCAGTCGTGCCTCCTGTGCACTGCGTTCACTAGCGCCCGCAGCTCGGGCAGGGCCGACTCGCCCCAGGCGCCGAAGGTGTCCACCACCATCGGGACCAGCAGCAGGTCCTGTTGCTCAGGAGCCTCCGCCAGGATGGGGCCGTCGTACGTCCGCCGCTTGACGGCCTCGTACTTCGTGGCCGCCCCACCCTCGGTCTCCGCCGCCTTCTTCACCGCGTTCGCCTGCAGCGGGAAGGTGATCGCCACGTCGATCAGCCTCCTCTTCTCTCCGCGCGTGTACGCTACGTCGACGCGCTTGTTCCTGTGTGGGTGTTTTGTGAAGGGCCGGTCCTCTAGGACCGGGCAGAGAAGCGCCTCCCTCGCGAGGGCGCCCACCTCGTTGCGGAGCGCTGTGTGCGCCCGCGTGCGCAGCCCCGCGTTGAGGCACGTCAGGGAGTGGTCCCCGAAGCGGTCGGCCTCGGCCGCCCCGCAGAGCCGGCACTCGCGTGCCTGCGGCGCCAGCTGCATCCCCAGCCGCAAGCGCACTGCCACTGTGAGCTCGGCTGGGGACATCCAGAGGTCGTCCGGGGCGTTGTGCGCCCCGTAGAGCCACGTGGAGGCGTGCTTGGCGGCACAGCTGCGGATCCTCGCCTGGCCCCTGACCCCGACGAGCGGATCCCTCAGCAGGCCCGCCTGCCTGGCCGCGGAGATCTTCCCACTCCATTCCTTCTGCTTGCGTGGCGCGCCCGCTGCCCCTGCTTGCAGTGAGTCTCTGACCTCGGTCAGGACTTCCGGGTAGAGTGCAAGTCTGGGGCAGGCGAGCGACGCCGCGCATACGGAGTCCTGTGTGGGTGTGATTTGAAGTGGCCCCCCCCCGGGGGCTCTCGTCAGCAGCGGCAGACCCTTGATGCCCTCCAAGGTCGCCGCCACCCCTGCCACGGCCGCCGAGTCGGCGCACGAGTGCATCCCTAGGCCGCCCAGCCTCAGGGGCAGCGAGGCCTGTGCCCACTCGGTGTCCCCCAGCTCGGCCCCGAGGGTCCTCGCCAGGGCTCGCCGCATGAAGGTGTCCACCCTCCCGTAGTCCGCCACCGGGCCCGTGGCCCGCATGAGGGAGACCACGCAGACGAACCCCGCGCACGAGTTCAACAGGGCCAGGGCCGTGTGTGGGTCCGGGAGGCTGGCAATGGCCCTCGCCCGCTTCTCGGCCCTGTCCAGGACCTTCGCCACCGCCTCCCGTACCGCGGCCTCGGACCCACAGGGTGCTCCCAGAATCTCCCAGCTCTCCAGAGAACACCGGGTCATGGCCGCGAACTCGACCGGCACCCGTTCGCCCGCGAGGCAGACCACCTCGCTCTTCCCTCTGTTGAGGTGCATTCCCACCGCGCCCCCCTCCAGCTCGAATGCGGCGAGCCACACGATCAGGTGCTCCCATAGCCCCGCCGCGGCTCCATCATCCAGGTAGAACGCTCGCGCGTCCAGCTGGGGCACCCGCAACGGGTCCGGTTGTGCTGGGGGGGCCGGCTCCTGTACCGGGGGGGCTGGCTCCTGTACCGGGGGGGCTGGTACCTGTACCGGGGGGGCTGGGCCCGCCCCTGCCCCGTCCACCTCCATGTCCTGTTCCTGTGGTTGTTGTTGTTGTTGTTGTTGTTGGGGCTGGGCCGGGGCCAGGGCCCCCTGCGGAATATCATCGGCCCCCAAGGGTGGCAGCCGCTCGGCCAGGGACAAATCCACTTTCCGCAGGACCTTCTCCAACACGAGACAGAAGAACAACGGCCCGAGTGGGTCCCCCTGTTGCACTCCGCACTCGGACCAGACCACTTCCTCCCCGAAGGAAAGCCGTGACCTGCGCCCGTACGCCGCTATCGCGTATGGCAGGAGGCCTGGGGCGCTCTCGGCCACTGCCTGCAAGATGGCCTCCCTGCTCACCTTGTTAAAGGCGTTCTGCAGGTCCACCTTCAAGATCCCCCGCCCTTGGCCGTCGCGCCGGTACGCCTCTCCCACGCACCGCATCGCGCAGACCATGGCGTCGGTGACGCCGGGACCCTTTTTTTTTTTGGAAGAATCGTACGGGGAACAAATGGGGCTAGGGGTGTGTTTTTTTTTTTTTTTTTTTTTTTTTTTTTTTTTTTTTTTTTTTTTTTTTTTTTTTTTTTTTTTTTTTTTTTTTTTTTTTTTTTTTTAAAGGGGCTCTCGAGAGACAAGGCAGGTAGGGACACAGAACACCATAAGTAAATAAAAATCAAGCAAATGGGAAGCGAACGGGAAGCAAGCGGATGAGGACGGTGTTCTGTGTTGCTGGGGCCCCGCGCTTGCGTCCGTCCTCAAGCCCCTTTTCTCTTATTCACCCCAGCGAAGCAAAACGGTTCACCACAAAGACACAAACAGGTTTCACTCTATTCTATCAGGGCTGTATCATCTTTGGTGGCGGACCACCTGCCCTCTTCGATTCGCGGTGGCAAGCCACCTCGCATTGTTGTTTCTTTTTTTTTTTTTGGGCCTGTTTGTGTTTTTGCTGGTTGCATGGTGAGGGGGGTTGTGGGTGAACAAGAGAAAACCGCAAACCTTTGAGTGGCTTCTTGGCCACGAAAACAAAAGAAAACAGCATACCCTGTGGCAAACAAGAAAGGGCATACCTTGCTGGTAGGGGCGGAAGGGAGGGACGGAGAACTGAAAGGAAACGGGTGGGGATGGGAAGGGTGAATGGTAAAAGAAATATGAACGGTAAAAGAAATAAACGGGGGAGAGAGATTGTGAGAGAGACAGAGTGACAGTAAGAGTGAAAGTGAGTGAGGGAGGGTGTGAGACAGTGTGGGAGAGAGGGTGTTCGAGAGAGAGAGAGAGAGAGAGAGAGAGAGAGAGAGAGAGAGAGAGAGAGAGAGAGAGAGAGAGAGAGAGAGAGAGTGTGTGTGTGTGCGGTGGAGGGTGAGAGAGACAAGGGCGAGTGCGGGGAGAGTGAGGGGTAGGGTGGGGGTGGGGAGGTGGGGGGGTTGGGTTTTGTGTTTGTGGGAGAGGGAGCGGGGGGGGTTTGGGGTCGAGGGATGGGGAGGGGAGTGCGCCAGGTTTGGGGGTGGGGGTGGGCCAATGGGCTCCCCCCGTTGGTTCAGGGGCTCGTGCCTCATTTTAGCGGCAGCGGGACCTGGGCGTACAAAGTCGTGTAGACCGCGTCGAGCTCGTGCCATGCGGGGTCCTGGCGGCTTTCTCCTGCCTCGGTGTCCATGAACAGGATCCCCTTCCCTTTCGGGTGTGCCCTGGCATACTTCCATTGGCCCTCCTCCCCGTCTTGCAACGTCCCCAGGAGGGCAGACCACCTCCCCGGGGGGTACTTTCGAGGCGGTTTCCCCCTGAGGAGGATGATGCCCAGAAGGTCGCGAGCCGCCACCGTCAGTGTTTCCGCTGTGCACCTCCCTCGCAGTGCGAGCTGCTCGTCTATGGGTGTCTCGAAGTCCGAGGACCTGCGGCGCTCCCATGCTAGCCACATCTGGATCCTGAACAACTGGGCGAAGGGCACCCTCCGCCGCCCGTGTGCGACTGCCAGCCAGTTAAGGGCCGCCCATCCCCACTCGTCCGCCACTCTCCCCTGCCCCGCCTTCCTGTGTAGCGAGATTGGGAACCTGTCCTCTAGCTCCGGGGGTGTCACCACGTCCCATGCGTACTTCGGTCCCCTGGCCTTCTTTGTTATTCCCCGGGTTGGCCCTGGGGGCTCGTCCTCGCCTCCCTCATCGCATGCCGAGTCCGCGTCTCTCTTCCTCCGCACGCCCGCAAGCCGGAAAGCAATGCCCTCCTCTGCATCCATGTCAGGAACTCCCCTCGCAGGGAACAGCTCCGCTCCTGGGTCGCCGGCCTGGCCATCCGGCCCCGAGGTGCCTGGCCTCGCCGCCGACTCTTGCGCCGTTTCGGGTTCAGGAGTCCGGGGTGTGTCGGGGGGTGTCACGTGAAAGGCCTGCCCTCCCTGTCCATCCCCTACTCCCATGCCCCTTGCCGCTGTGACAGTCCTCGGGCCTGTCGATAGGGAGTTGGGCTCGTCTGACTCTGAGCTCAACGAGTCCTTTTCGTCGTCCCCGGCGGCCTCAGCTTCGAGCTTCCCCTCCTGCGGGGCTCTGCCCGCCGCCAATCTCCTTGTTGCTTCTTCGAACCTTGCAAGGTACTCCTCGGAGCTCGGCCCCTCGTCGCTGGTCCCACTGTTCGCTGGCCCGTGCCCACCCTCGGTCTCGCTCGTGCGTTGGGGTGTGCTCTGCGTTGTGGCCTTTGGCGCGGTCACGACGGGGCTGTGGCCTTCGCTGGCCGTTGCCTCTGCTGGCCCCGCCCCCGTGTCTGCGGGGCTTCTCATCGCGTCACTCGGGGAGCGGCCGGGGTGTTCTGGGTAAACCTCGGGGTCTCCTGTCGGTGCCTCCGGCTGCGGGTGGCGCGGGCGCGTAGCTCCCTGCGCCCCCACTCCACCGCCTTCTCTGTTGCCATTGTCGGCCTCCCCGGCTTCCGGTATGTCTTGGCTTGCCGAGCCGAGGGGCGCTGCGTCCCTGGTGTCGCCTAGCGCCTCGGGTTGCTCAAGGGTCGGCTGGTATGCAAAGAGAAAGGTGTCTGTGTCTTCATACCTCGGCGCGGTTGAAAAGCTCGTGTTCATCCCGTCGAGCATTGTCCACCTCTGACCCCTCTCGGCATGCTCGTTGTGCGCGTGCACTATGTAGTGGCCTGCATTGTTCTCTCCTGTGTGCGTCACCACTGCCACGAGTCTCAGTCGTTTGCCTAGGCCTGGCAGGGTTATCGCAACGTCCGCGGCTACTGCTCTCCTGTCTGTGCCTCCAAAGGGGCGTGCCCTCTGCAGTTGGATAAGCACCGTTGTGCCGGCTCGACTGAAGGAGGGCTTGGTCTGGGACTCCCCCCTGGTCCCGCAACTCACGCACCTGTAGTCCTCCCCCGCCGAGGACCACGAGAACGCTTCGTCTAAGCCCTCCTGTAGCGTCCCGGCCCTCACGGGGAGGATGGTTGTGTCAAGGTCCTCGTGGGCAGTGTGGCCAGCCTGGCACTTCCCGCACCTGACATCGACCGTGTACCTGTGCCCTAGGCCCGCGATCCGGTCTGTCTGCCGAGTGTTGCAGGCCCGGTGGGCGGCGTTCTCTTCCTGGACTGTGGTGGCGACTGTTCGCAGGACCTCTCCCAAATCACATTGTCGTCCATCACCAAACGGGCCTGAGATGTTCGCAAATACCGACAGCAGTGCCGCGGCTGACCGCTCCCCTGTCACCCACCTGTGGACTGCCGCGGTAAGCCCGCCTTTCTCATGCGTACCGCACCCCTGGTAGACCATAACCTGCTGTGCCATGTCAGTGACCGCAATCAGGTTCAAGGCCGCTTGCAGGTAGCACGAGTTGGTGGTCGAAAGGTTCTCCTGCCACCCCCAGGCCTGGCTATTGTGTGTGGAGTCTGCCGCTGCTGAGGCCGGGGGGGCGTGGCGTGCGCCTTCCCCGCTGGGGTTGGCCCGTGGCCGGCAACTCTGGTTCGATGTGCGCCCGGCGCCGCCCTCACCACCGTCTGCCCCTGGGGATGGAGCTTCTATCACGCCTTTCTGCTTCGCACGCTTCGCCCTAGTCCCACGGGGGGCTCCCGGGACCCGCGGGGCTACCGCCCTCCTTCTCCTTCTCCTTCTGTCTGCCGCCGCCTGGGAGTCGGCGTCGTCCGATACAGAACTCAGCGAGTCTTCCTCCAACGCCCTGGCGAATCTTCCACTCTGTTTCTTCCAGAGCGCGGCCCTGTCTGCAGCCTCCCTCTTTGCTGCTTCCTCTCGTCTCGCGATGTACTCCCCGGGCTCCATCCTTTTGTCCTCCGCCCTCTCTCCAGGCAGCCAGTCGTTGTCCTCCGCGGTCGTCGCCCTTCGGCTTGGCGCGTCCCCGGGAGGCCGCTCACCTCCTTCCGTCGGTCTCCCTCCTGCTGTGTTGGGTTTGGTAAATGCAGGGGGGAGCACGGCATGGGGGGTGGCGCCCACGGACGGGTGATGCCCGCTGATCGTGTGCGTCGGCTGGACCTGCCCTTGCTCTCGTGCCGGTCCTACTTCGGGTGCCCCGTCGCTCGGAGCCTCCTCCCTCAACGCCCCTCCTGCTGTGACGGGTTTGTCGAGTGCCGGAGTTTGCTCGGCGGCGGGTGTTTCGGTGGCGGGCAGGCCGGGCGGGTGGGGCCGCTCCCCTCGTGTCGGTGCCCCCCCTGCTGAGTTGGGTATGGTAAGTGCAGGGGTGAGCACCTCGTGCAGAGCGGAGCCTTCGGCCGGTTGGGGCCCTCCTGTTGGGTGCGTGGGCTGACCTGGCCCTTGAGCTCGTACCGTTTCGATCCCGGACGCCCTGCTGCACGGAACCTCCTCCCGGAGTGTCCCTCCTGCTGTGTAGGGTTTGTCTAATGCAGGAGTTCGCTCAGCGGCGGGTGTTTCGGTATCGGACGGGCCGGGTGGGAGGGTTCGTTCTCTGGGAGTAGTGGCGGCTGCGGGCGCCGACCCCCGGTCGAGCCCTTCCGGGCGGGCGACTTCTTCGGATGGGCCGGGAGTCCCGGGTTCCACCCCTCTCGGGGGACCTCCGCCTCCGCCTTGCGTGGGGCCGGCGTGGTTGTCGCCCTGGCCTCCCTCGGTCGCCTCGGCTCCCTGGCTCGGTGGCGTTGTCGTGATGGGCCACTCGCCTGCCGGTGCCCCCCCTGCCGTGTTGGGTTTGCTGAATGCAGGGGTAAGTTCGGCGTGGCGGGTGGCACCAGACTGCTCTCGTTCAGGGCCCGGAAACTCTCCCCCCTGGGTCCCCCCTGCTATGATGGGTTTGGTAAGTGCAGGGGTTTGCTCGGTGGCAGGTGTTTCGGCTCCGGTCGGATGGGTAGGGCGAGTGTGGTCGCTGGGGGCACGATGTGTCGCGGACGTCGATTCCCTGCCAGGCCACCCCGTGCCGGCGTCGTCTTCGGCCGGTCCGGGCGCCGTGGGCTCCAAACTGACCGGGGAATCTCTGTTGCAGCCCCGCATGGGGGCGTCAAGCGCGTGGCCCAGGCCCTCCTCGGGCGTAGGTTTGGGCTCCTCGGGTGCCGGGGTCCGTTCGGCTGCGGGTGCTGTGGTTCCGGACGGACCGGGTCCGCGTGCACTCCCCCTGTTCGGCGACGTGGCCGCGGGCTCCGTCTCCTGGCTGGGCCCCTCCATGTCGACGTCTCCCCCGGGTGTCTTCGGCTCCGCCCCCTCGGGGAGACCACTGCTGTCTCTCCGCATGAGGGCGTCGTAGAGGTGTCCTTGGCTCCCCCTGATCTCCGACTCCTCTGGCCCCCCTTTGTGGGTCGCCGCCCCGTGCCCCCCTGAGGGGGGCATCACCGCACGGTCTAAGCTCTGTCCTTCCATGTGCTCGTCCTCGTTTCGCCCATCGGAGGCGCCTCCCCCTCCACAGCCCCCCTTGGCCCGTACCTGGACCCCCGCGGGAGGGGGGCTCGGTGACCGTGTCCGGCCTCGCTCCTGCCCGGGCGCGTCTCCTGGGAACTCCTCCACCTCGCTCGCTGTCTCGCTCTCCCCCCCTCCCTCCTCCACCTCGGAGAGGGTAGAGCCGTCCTTTGCCGTCTGCGCTCCCGCTCGCTCTAGCTCCTGTTCCTCATGGAGGTCTTCCACTCTGCGTTGAACCTCGTCCAGGCACCCCGGCCCGATGAAGCCGCTCATGCCTGGGTCTGTGAGGGACGGGTCGACCCCGGCCGTCCTCCTGTCAGCCACCAGCCCTCTGCGGTTGATGGCCGCCGCCGCTCCCCTCACTACCCTGATCGACACTCTCTCCGCATACCCTCTGTAGGTCGACGCCTTGTCCTGGTTGGTTCGTTCCGCCACCAGGCTGGCCACGTTCAAAAGGAACCCGCGCGCCTCCGCTCCCATACCCCCGAAGGACTCCATGGCGAAGGCTGTGAGTCGGCGGTCGTTATCCTTAGTGTCTTCCGCGTACTTCCTGTGTTTCAGCTCCTCGCCCACGCGCGCGGTGTAGCCCACCGTCTTCGCTGCGCCCTTCCGATACGACGCCGCCTGGGGGTTCATCACCGTCACGTCGACCCATCTCGGTCTTCTCTCGTTCACCCCCCTGGGGAGAGACACGTCCCCCGGAATTCTTGCCGTGCTGCCCGATACGGTGTGCTTCTCTTCCTTCCTCGGGTCCAGGGCGGCGTCAGCACACGCCAAGTACACCAAGTACACCAAGTACAGGGGGCCTTCGAGGCAAACTGGGAAAAATGGGCAAGACAAGCAAGTTCCAAAAGGGGAAGTTCAAATACTTCGTTTGTGGGCCGACACTCGGGTATTCTCCGGTGTCTTTTCGATTGGTGTGACTCAGTCCCTCCTGCTGCAAATTTTGTGAAATGCAGGAGTGGACTTGTCACAGCCAACCGCACAGACAGCCTTGATTTTTTTTTAAACACCAGGCCGTACAGTTTGCCAGACAAGAAACCTGGTGCCTGACCTGGTGGGTTCTCCGGGTTCACTTCTTCACAACGAAAAACGGCACAACCACGAACACAGACAGGCGCGGTTTGAACCCGCACCAGTTGCACACTGCAACCGGCGCCTGCCCCACGGCACTGGGGACTCAGAAAAACGAAAGGAGAGTCGGCTAAGGGCCTGGAAAGGCCGCGGCTCAGCCACAAGCCGCCACCTGTCACTCAGACTGGGGCCAACTAATTCAAAAAACCGGGGGCACATTGGTAACCATCCCGATTTTACCCCGCCTTCACGATGAGAGGGCCACAAGGGAGTCAAACTTGGCAAGGCTCACCTGGAAGGTGCCTCTTTGCACCGCCCCCCCCGTTCCTGCTGGGCAGCTTGGGGCAGGATCTTTTACGCCCGGGAAGGGTAGGTGCGCAGCTCGGACGCCAGATACGAAGTAAGGGGCTTTCACCCACTGCCAGGACCCTGAAAGGACCCTGTTTTTCGGAAAAAAGGGGGGCCCCCAGCAGCTCAAAACCAGAAACCTACCACTCGGGTGGTCCTAAAATGCTCGGGAAATGCAAAATATGTGGTCGGATGCTCGTTTAGGCTGAAATAATGGCTGCAGAATGCAAAAACAAGACAGAGTCACCTCCCACAAGGCAATTCCTTAAGGAAAACATCAGAAAACCCAGGGGGGCGTCACCAGAAATCCAAAACTCGAAACCTACCACTCAGGCGCCCATAAAATGCTCTGAAACGGCGGGAAAAGTGGTCAGACGCTCGTTGAGGCTGAAATACTGGCTGCAGAATGCAAAAACAAGGCCAAATCACCCCCACAAGCCAATTCCTAGGCCCGCAAACCCAAACTGCAGCCACATTCGGAACCCCCAGGAAAGTTTGATCCACATCGGTGGAGGTTGATAAAACACCTGCAGGATGTCGCCAGACCGGCGAGGACCTGAAAGACCCCATAAAGAACGAGATGTGCAGAGCAAAGTTGAGTTTTGGGCCTGCAAACCCTCATTGAGAATTCGAAGAATGAAGGAAACGGTGGTTGACACGTGAAGTGAAGAGATGGATGCAAGAAGGCTAGGTTGTGTCTCTAGTGCAACATGTGCAGGTGGATGAGATGGTTGGATGCAGTAGTTGATGCTGATTCCGATGAACAAAGGAGGGCGGAGGCAATATCAGTGAAACCACTTTCGATCGCTGGTTGTTCATGGTGCACGGATATCTTCAGAATTCCAGACTGCCAGCTTTTGTGATTCTCAGGTCTTCCTTCTGAGTCAGACCTGAAAGCCAGCAACAGTCCCTGTCTTGAAATCTGTGTGTGTGTGTGTGTGTGTGTGTGTGTGTGTGTGTGTGTGTGTGTGTGTGTGTGTGTGTGTGTGTGTGTGTGTGTGTGTGTGTGTGTGTGTGTGTGTGTGTGTGTGTGTGTGTGTGTGTGTGTGTGTGTGTGTGTGTGTGTGTGTGTGTGTGTGTGTGTGTGTGTGTGTGTGTGTGTGTGTGTGTGTGTGTGTGTGTGTGTGTGTGTGTGTGTTGTGTGTGTGTGTGTGTGTGTGTGTGTGTGTGTGTGTGTGTGTGTGTGTGTGTGTGTGTGTGTGTGTGTGTGTGTGTGTGTGTGTGTGTGTGTGTGTGTGTGTGTGTGTGTGTGTGTGTGTGTGTGTGTGTGTGTGTGTGTGTGTGTGTGTGTGTGTGTGTGTGTGTGTGTGTGTGTGTGTGTGTGGAATTCATGTATGGGTAACCCCTGTTGCGGAGTATGGCCCAGGCCTTTGGCTTCCTCACGTCACAGCTGACGCTCCTTCTTGCTGCTCGTGATGACCACGCGCTGTCCGGAACTGTAGCTTTGTTTGACAATGGCTACCCGCTTCGTGTCCCGTGTGCTGCTGGCTGCAACATGTATCCGGGGGGAGGCGCCTTCTTGTGCACACGGAGCAGCGAGCCGCGTCGTGTTTGGAACACTTCGCTATCATATTTGATGTTCGCTTCACTGTTGGCCGTGCGCCAGCCGTTTTCTGCCCCCTTCCCCTCCACTCTGCTGCCTCCTTCCAGGCCGCCTCGTAGTATCTCTCCGGCTGTACGCATCCCGCCCACTGCTCATGCGCCTTAACAAACGGGTTCGAGGCTGTGGCGTTCGAGTCGGGGCTCCGTTGGCTCATCGCCCGCAACACCACTTCCGTTCGCGGGGCGAGCTCGGCTCGGCACGTGATGCCCTGCATGACCCCTCCGCCCAGTGCTGTGACGCTAGTGACATTTGCGACGCGCCCGTGATGCCATTTCACGCCACAAATCCGCGCTACTGCACTGGTGACTTCTCGGAGGGATTGGCTCTTTGCCAGAGCGCTGAGTTTATACTCCTCATATTGCGCCCTTACCGTCTGCTCTTGTACGCCCATCTCTGCCTGGACCATGTCCATTGCCGCGTTGCTTAACGCGTCGGCGTCGACATTCCTTTTCCTCGGTACGTGCTCAATATCTAGGTCGAACCGCGGTGTCAATCCACCGATGCCCGCTGTCGCTTGCAAATAATACGGCCGCAGGTGGGGTTTGCAAACTGCTGTCCCGTTCACTGCACCGATTACAATTTTTGAGTCGCCCCTGACTTTTGCCGGCCCTTCCACATCCTGCGGCTGCTCCCTGAGTAATCGTAGTCCAGCAATTAGGCCGTTGTATTCGGCCACATTGTTGGTGGTACGTCCCAAGGGGATGACGGCCTCCGCTACCTTCACACCATCTCGATACACGACGGCTCCGGCTCCCGCTACCGCCAACGCGGTTCCGTTCTGCCTCGAGCCGCCGTCGAAGTATACCCACAGGCCTGCGGAAGCTTCATGCTGGGGAGGGAGAACAGCCCGGGCAGCGGTTGTTTTGCTGGTTGTGGTTTTTGGAGGTTGAATGCGTCGGCTTTGTACATCGGGCAGACGAACACCTGTTGTGAGTTCAAAATCGACGGCTAATTCCATGAACGTCACGGTGTGCTCTGACCCGATGTGCGCCCACTGCAGCCTACTCATCCACCAGTGCACGGCCTTCCACAATTCTTCGCCGTGCTTCCACTGCTTCCCAACCATTTTTGCGTCAATTGCTGGGATGCTGACTCTCCTCGGTTTCGACGTCTTCCATCCCCATGGGTACAAGGACAGGCGATGATGGCGTGATGTCTCTTGCTCTCTGTCATCCCTTATCTGCCTTTCGCGCAACACTGCCAGGAAGAATCGCTGCAGTTTACCTACGAACAGACAAGCTTGTTGATAGTCCAGCGGTACTGGCTGCTGTGCCGGATCTGTGCCGTGTTTGTACAGAGGCGCAACACCGCACAGGCTCAGACAGTTTGGCCATGCTGTCCGATTGACGCTATCCATACTGTGCTCTTTCCGGATATCCTTCCAAGCTTCGCACTCCCACCACAAATGCATAACTGTCTCTCTCTCTTCCTTGTTGCAGTATGGACATGACCCAGTTGTGTGTGTGTGTGTGTGTGTGTGTGTGTGTGTGTGTGTGTGTGTGTGTGTGTGTGTGTGTGTGTGTGTGTGTGTGTGTGTGTGTGTGTGTGTGTGTGTGGGTGTGTGTGTGTGTGTGTGTGTGTGTGTGTGTGTGTGTGTGTGTGTGTGTGTGTGTGTGTGTGTGTGTGTGTGTGTGTGTGTGTGTGTGTGTGTGTGTGTTGTGTGTGTGTGTGTGTGTGTGTGTGTGTGTGTGTGTGTGTTGTGTGTGTGTGTGTGTGTGTGTGTGTGTGTGTGTGTGTGTGTGTGTGTGTGTGTGTGTGTGTATGTGTGTTTGCGGAACTAAATGATATGATGGGTTTCACCTGATGCAGAGTACAGCCAGTGTATGTGTGGGTGGACAGAAGCTGACAGAGTTGCAGTATATGCTAGGTTTTTGCTGCCGATGTTGGCTTGTAAGCTAAGACTCTTGGTGGCTAAGTGTTGCATGCCTGCAGTTGCCGGTGTTGTCGAGGCTCAACTCAGTTTATGTTGAAGTTCTTTCAACAAGGCACCGTTTCATCGATGATCGGTGTCTCTAGCTACCTTGTACCATACTGTTTGCCAGGTGGTGGTGCTGCCGCAGACTTCCTTTGAACGGAGGAAGGTCCAATGGACAGATAGAGTGTGGAGATTCCATGTCACCATGCAAGACTACCGTTTTCATCTTGTGATTGCTGCGCGGGATTCGTCCCGAATGCCTAAGGTGGCAATGTTGTAGAGAAAGTTTGTGTGATCTCGGGTTTTCGAATGTTGGTGCCTCTCTCAGTCTGCGTGGCTTGCAGCCTAAAGGCTTGCCTGTGCTTGTACATCACGAACAGAAGAGCTCGCACACCTGTATAAATGGCCATGTTGTGCCACTTTGCAACATTTGCCTGCACTTCAAAGCCGCCCAAGTTTTCGGTGTGCTGAAGCTGTTGTGTCAGTGCGTCGCCGAGGGCAAGTCCATCGACAGTAGTCCTGATTTCCGAAAAATCGCCACAGCTGATGGAGTTGATGTCAGCGAGAGCTTTTGCAACGAGCCGCTTTGCTTCATTCTCTGTCAGTTGTCCGCTTGAGCCATGAGGCAAGCCAGAGACAGGGCAAAAGGTTTTCGCTACTGACTGCCCGCATTCGGGACAGAGGTGGCCATCTGTTGTGTTTTGGCTGCTGGGAGATGCACACACAGTCTGGAAGGGCCACAGTCTACAAGAGGAGATCTCTGCTTGAGCCATGAGGCAAGCCAGAGACAGGGCAAGAGGTTTTTGCTACTGACTGCCCGCATTCGGGACAGAGGTGGCCATCTGTTGTGTTTTGGCTGTCTGGGAGATGCACACACAGTCCGAAAGGGCCACAGTCTACAAGAGGAGATCTCTGCTTGAGCCCAAAACCTCAGGTAAGCATTGGGCCAGAATAGGATGTGTGGTCTGACTTGCTACTTGAGAAGTCTCAGGACAGGCACCAACAGGTTTCGGTGCATGTCTAGGAGGAGTACTCCAACGTATTCCGGTTGATACCGCATTGTAATATTGTACACAATGTGCTTTGGTTTCTACTCTGCTCAAATGTACCTCAAAACACATACCTGCAAATAAGTCACTTTTGAGTGGGTGGTTCTGGAAGGTAGCCGGGACAGCGTTCCCGAACCATACACGGACCACCTGTGGCTTGCACTGAACCCATGCTACGGGTTCTGTGAGCTGTGCTGTATACTCAGCATATTTGCACCGACAGCAAAGACCCTCCCATTGCAGGTCAGCGCTGGAGCAGAGGGTACATAGAGCACTTCGCGCCTGTGTCTGGAGTGTGCTTGTAAGGACAACACCTCCTTCCAGTGCCCATGTTACCTGGAGTGCTCCATTTTCGCTCTCTTGTGCATGTATGCTCTGTACTGCCAGGCTGCTTTCCAAGGTGGTAGGCGATGCTGCTATCCAAATTAACCCATCTTTAGCTACAAGGGCGACATCACCGGACATCGTTCTGTAAGTTTGGTATAGAATTATATAGAAGCTACAGCAGACCAAACACCATGCTCTCTGGGTACCCGGGTTGTGTTTCTTCGGCACAGTTCGTTGTTCCTGCCTGATCTCGTGTGGTGTGTGCCTGCTTGCACGCCTCTGGGGACAAAACCTGCCGTTCAGGGTCGCGCTTTGCGAAGCCCGCCGGCACACCACGACTTCATATGTCGCCATATTTGGCCTTCTGTTGAGGTCATGTTTCCACCTCCGAGAGATGTCAGGATGTTGATGCATCGCACTCGTTGTGTTGGTAGAGAGAAAAGAACTTGGTGCATACCCAATAATAGGGGCTGCTGTCCCAGCCCAAGTCACGGCACTGACTGACGGCAGAGCTCGCTGCTGTCGCTTCAGCATTTCTTTGCTTCCAGCCCAAAGCTCCATCTTGCTCTGGTCCTCTGGATGTGGGCCGCTGCTGATGATAACAGTCATCAAGAATGGTGTAATACTGTCTTTCAAACAAACAAGCTGGCTTTCCACAAGTGTTCGCGCACCAGCCTGGAAGGGTGAGCTGAAGGAAGCATCGACAAATAGCTCCTTCTTCGCACAAGAAGCCCTTGTGATGTGGACATGAGTCTGCTGTTGGTATCTTCCGCTTGTAATAAGGCGCCATTCATCAGAAGTGGTGACAAATTGGCAGCTGTCCATCGCACCGCTCACTATGCAGCCAATATTGCCGAGTGCAAACGTTTCGACGCCTTCTCCTGTAAAGGCGCGCTTACCTTGTGGAATCACACCCATGCACACGTAGCTCGAATCGCCATCGACCATCGTAAACGCTGCTATGCCTGATATTGTCGACATGTCGGAGGGCAGCCACGCAACACTGTTTGTGTGGGTGGGCACCTGGTCAGGAGCAGAACAGATATAGGCATTTTACCTCATGTTGCTGTTGGTGTCGTGTCGACTTGGCAAGTCGCCGTCCCTTAGAGAGCGGCCTTCTTCGGAAAGGCCCGGAGTTTTTGAGTTTGGCTGAGGTGGTTGGTGACCTCGAAACAGTTTTCAATGAATGATGAAGAATCAGAAGTCGTGTGCCTGCAGTTGGGTGACCTCATTTCTATCTCACAACCGAATTGATACCTTTAAAAAATCGGTTTCATGCAGTTGAGCCTCAGGACCTGCTTCGATAGTGTTCGGTGACCGAAGGACTCGTTTGGATGGCGTCGATGAGGCTCTATCGGATCGGAATGGGTGGGCTGCAAAGCTTGTAAGAATACCTTGTAAGACTGCCCCGATTGATGCCAACCTTGGGTAGATTAGGAAGAAGAGCTGCGCTGGTGTCATATCGGCTAGGTTCACCACGTGTCGGTGGTGCGAACTGTTTTTGTGTTGCTCGTGATGAATGTGCTTTTTTGAGGAAAAATGGTGGATGTTTACCGCTGATAAATGTTTACGTTTTTGGTGTGATCCACCTTGGAGTTTTTCCGGGTTTGTGGCGGGTTTGTACCGGGGAGGGGGTCCGGGTTTTTTATTTTTGTCTTCCCAGCACCCGCCAGCACTCTTGGTCGTGGAGATTTCGGGCTTCGCGGTGGATTTCGCCACGTCCCATGGTCGTCTGGTGCTCCTGAGGGAAACTTCGGAGTCAACCAGCTACGATAGGTCTTTCGCCCCATACCCACATCAGTGCTCGCTGTCTGGCCTTGGCCGACTTTGTAAGACCTGGACTGTCGCCTGGCAAATGTCCATGTTCGGGATCGGTGACCCAACATGTCAACCATGGAAAGATCGAATTCGAACGCGTTTTAATATGGTGCTGGTTGTTATCTTTGAAAAGCATTACTGCTGGAGAAAATGTTGACTGCTGCATACCTTGAGAAACAGAGCAAAGTGCGAAGCCGGTATGCCGTTCACTCGGTCGATGTTGTTTTTCGTCAGCAGCAAGGCTGCCGGTTCTTCGCTTGACGGAGCCCATGCGACTTGTGAGATTGCTTCTTCTTCAGTGATGCCCCCCCACCAAGACAGATTCAGGAATGCAGGACACCGACTCTCAGTTTCGCCGCAGGGCACGACGTATTTTGCGGTTGCTCTCGACTTCACGAAAGTGTCTCCATCACGAGTAGCCACGCGCAGCTCAACATCGTTGGTCAAGCCATGGAGACCAAGTGAACCTATAGGCTGCATGTGCACTGTCGCAGGGAACGTCTGCTTTAGCCATGCCAGGTTGCCCTCCTGAATCCCAAGGGCCTTGCGCCTGGTTTCTTCGTCTTTTGTCCGGTGTAAGGGGAGGGTGCTTATCGCGTCCCGAATCTCCAGCTGTGTCAGGACGCGTTCACTGCTGGTGATCGAGTCTTGGCGCATGTCTTGACCTAGTGCCAGGCGACGGCCGCTGAAGTCACTGAGAAGCTGGGGCTGGGCAGGGCGAGGAAAGGGCGAATCGCTGAGGCAGCCTCCATTTGAATCTCGGTCAGCTCTATGGCCACTGTCCGCACCATTTTCGCGGGGATCCAACGGCAGCCGGTCGAGAGCAGCAGCTGCAGGCGCCGGTTCAGACGGGGGGGCACTGTTTTTCAAGGCGAGTGGTGGTTCCCTGCAAACATGGTGTTGAGCTGTGTTGTGATTTTGTGTTGGCTGCTGCATATGGTCAGCCGGTTGTTGTTCTGCTCGTTGGGTCTGCAGCTTTGAAGCTGCCGGTGAATGTTGTTTGGGTTGTGCCGGCGGGTCGTTTGATGGTTCGTGGTGCGACTCGTCCTTGTGCTCGTGCGGCTTTCGAATCAGTGCTGATTCACTGTTCGGTCGCTCTGTTTCTTCCGGTTGCTGCACTGGCTGGCTCTTTGACGAAGAGTTTTGCCGGGGTGCCTCCTTTTGTGTAGGCAGCATCCTTGGCTGCTCTGGCTCCGGCTTCTGCTCTGTTTGCGGGTTTGCGACCGGTTCGGGCACGGAATTCAGCGGCTGCTCTGCTTTTCGCTCCTGGTAGTGCTCTTGTTGGGGCTTCGGCTTCGGTTTGGGGTCTGCATGCTGTTTCGTGGATGGCACCGATTGGCTTTCTTTTTGCTTCGGTAGTGTTTGCGGCGGCTTCTGCGGCTGCTCGGAGCTGCTCGATTGCTGCGCGGGGGGCGGCGCGGGTTGACTCTGCGGCGGTCGCCCTTGCTGCAGGGGCGCGACCTTCTGCTCCGGCGGCGCGGGCTGCTGCACCATCGCTGCAGGAGGCTCTTCCCGCGGCTTCGCTTTTTGCTCTGCCGGCCGGGGCGCCTCTGGTTGAGGCGGTTGCGAAGCCTGCGCGGGCTGCGGCACCTTCGCTGCAGGAGGCTCTTCCCGCGGCTTCTCTGCCGGTGCCGGCGGCCGGGGCGCCTCTGCTTGAGGCGCGGCCGCTTGCTTCGGCGGCGGTTGCGAAGCCTGCGCGGGCTGGCTTTTTGGAGGCGCGGCTGGGCCGTCGTCTTCGGAGTCTTTGGGTGGCTGCGGCTGCGGCGGTGCCGCCAGCTCCGGTTGCCGCTTCAGCTGCGACCGCGTCCTTAGGGTATCCGAGGGTTCGCCTTCCTGCGGCGTGCCCAATTCCTGCTGGGGCTGGCCGGTGGGGGACTCTGCGACTGGCGCGATGGGGGACGCGCCGGTGAACGCGGCGTCGAAGCAGAAGGAGTTGTCGAGCTCCTGCGGGGCCGCGGCGCCGCCCTCGCCGAAGACCTTTTGGGTCGGCACGAAGCCCATCTCCGACAGCTTCGGCCAGTCGGCGGGCGGCGTCCCGTCCTTCTTCTTCTTCGCTCGCGGGCTGGCCGACGACTCCACGTTCGGCGCCTTCGCTTCGCTGCGGGGGGTTGCCTTCTTCTTCGGCGGCTTCCCGACCGGCCGCCGGGGCGGCGGAGAAACGCTGGGGGTGGTGGTGGGATGCCGTGGCTCGGCGCTGCTTTTCTCTTTAGGACGGGTGGCTTTCGGGTCGCGTTTTCGCTTTTTCCGGCTCGGTTTGCCGCCCGTTGAAGGCGGTTTGGCCGACTCGTCTGACGATGACGACGATGAAGAAGACGACGACGAAGACGACGACGCTGGCCCTCCCCTCAGCTTCTTCGGTTTCGTTCCCTTCGCTCGCGGGTCGGGTGTCGTCGATCGCTTGCGCTTACGGCCGGCTTCCGCGGCGCGTTTCTTCTCCTTCTGCGCGCTGAGCATCTTGGTGATGAACTCGGTGAAGTCTCCCATGAACCAGAGGAAGTGCGGGTGCGCATCGGGCGTTCCCTTCCGCGCCAAGTAGCACGGCTCGCAGATGTCGAAATCCTCGCACTGGCCGCACCGGTACCGGTTTGCCGTGATGTCCCGCTCGCAGTAGTCGCACTCGAACTCCAGCTGCGAAAGCTTGATCGATTTATCGTACACGGGCGGCGGGACCGCGCCTGCTGGTGGTGCCTCGGGCTGCTCCGGAAGGCGCCATTCTGCCATCCCCGTCCCCCACCCACCTCTGCTCCCCTCACCCGTACATGCAACAACTCCTGTGATTCCGACAGCTCGGAAGCAAAGGTTTAGCTAAACGGGGAGGGTGCCTGCAACCCAGTGCTGTAGTTTTCTTGGGTCTGCTGCGACCCTACCTTCGTCTTTTTGATGCCTTGCCGAGGCAGAAACCCAGAACTGAAAAGAATCCCAACCACTTAGGTCCGGAAATGCAGAAGAAAGTGGTCGGACGTTCGTTTAGGCTGCCGCGGATTGCGAAAACGAGGGAAGATCACCTCTGCGGTGCAATTCCCTAAAGGAATTCTGTGGGACCCAAAAAAGTCCGCAGAATATTTTTTTCATCGGAAGAAACCATATCGGACCACTTAAGTCGGGAAATTAGATATCGGAAACTGTTACCGATAAGTAATTTTTTGTTATCCATGAGTAATTATTTTGTTAGGGCTGACTATTTTTTTATTTTTGGCTCGCGCTCGGGCACCTCAAAAAAATCTGGGCGCGCGCGCTAGTAGTAGTAGTAGTAGTATGTGTCATCCTAATCCGGGACCAAGTCAGGGAGAAGAACGGAGCAATCTTTACACATAAACGAGTGACATAAGGTGGCCGCTTGAGCGGCGCCAATCCGAGCGCACACAGCAGCAGTGACGCGTCGGCAGTATTTGCACTTCAGGATGGGGCTGCCGTCATGAGTGTCGACGGCTAGCGAGTGTCGGCAGAGGGTGCAGTGGTCGGAGCAAGCTTGAACGTGGCAGGTCGGTGCCGCACAAATTGAGTTGGTCGATGTACTTCAGCGCATTAACCTTGCGCATGCGCCGCGCAGCCTGCGAGATCACGCGCTTCCGGGGGTCGTCCGGATCCGGTCCCACGTGCATTCATGCCTTCCGCGTCTTCCGCGGCGGCCGCACGGTTCTCTGCCTGGTGGCCTCCTCCACCCGCTGGACCTTCGCGTCCCATGCTGCCGCGCGCTAAAAAAAAAATAAGAGAGAGAGAGAGAGAGAGAGAGAGAGAGAGAGAGAGAGAGAGTTTGAATAGAGCATCTATTTGGTATCGGAAAGTAGGTGCGAGATCAGGCAAACCTTGTGCGCTAGCTTCGTTTAACCGTGAATGTAATAATCAGGGCTTACACCACATTCTCGCTTTCATTTTATTTCCATTCTCCTCCTAATCATACACTACCCTCCTGGGGAAAAATGCCGGTACACACGGGTAGCACCGCCGGGCCGCACGGACCAGCCGTCGGCTGATGGATCCTGACTGGGCGGCGGCTGCCGACAAGGCCACCCGGGAGTGGCGGGTATGGAACCCTTGCGAGCCCGGGGAGTCGGCGGCCCCCCATTCGCCGGCGGGAAAGGGCGAGAAAGCCGGTCGGAGCTGAAGACCGGCATGGAACGGTCGTCTGGGGACTGGTCCCCCCCGGCCGACTGCAGACTTGAAGGACCTGGCGGGAGTACGACGGAGGCTCTACTCCCGCCCCCGGCTGACAACGCCGCCCAACACGAAGACCCGGGAAGCGCATCCACGAATGCACCCGGGCACTCGGAATCAGCTCATCCTACCCTTTGCGACAGCCGTTTCCCGACACGACAGAAACAACCCTTGCCCGACGTCGGCTTCTCGCCTCGGCAGGTCAGGGGGTTGAAGTCGCGAAGGTCCAGGTTGCTCAGGGGGAGGAGGCTTTTCCTCCGGCTCCACCCCCATTTCTACCCCCGCCGAAGTTCAGCCTCTTGCGTGTCGACGAGGTCATCGCCAACATCCACTCGGTCTTCCGTCCAGCCGCAAAGCGTGGGCGATGGGTACAACCCGGCATAGCCGGCGCACCACGACAGCGGAGGGAACAGACCCCCTGCCGCCATTTCTCAGGGAAGGAGGCGACTCCTGAGTCGGCGCAGCACAGGTCGCTGATGGCTACCCAATTTGCAGCCCCTTCTCGGCGAAAGTTCTCCCCGGGAGCTTCGAACGCGTAAATGCCTCAAAATCAAGCGCGAGTTCCACGCCTGTCGTCGGGAGAGGGTTGGAGCTGACCCACGATAGACTCCGCAGCCAGAAGACCAACGTCGCTGCGAAGCGGGTTCCGATGTTGGTCGTAAGCAACTTACGACTGTCCGTTGCTAAGTGTACGTCGTATTTCGTCGACGCACCTGAGGCGAGTTCCCAAGGGCGTGTTGCCGCAAGGCTTCGCTGCGCCTGCGCCATCTCGATTGAGATCGTACCGATCAGCCTCTGGATCTTCTCCAGGAGGTCAGGAGGGGTCCCGTAGGGGGGTTTCCCTCTAATGCACAAGCACTCGGACATGTCCCGGACCATCGCCTCAGCAATGCAAAACCGAGAAATAATTGGGCAAAAAATTACAAAAAAAAAAAATAGTTTGACGGACACCTGGCCGCAGTGCCACTCGAGCCCTGAGTCCAATCTTGGGTTGGCATTCACCCTTCTCGGAAGCATTTTAAGTTCGACCCCTCAAAATAACCCGAAACATACCGACAACGCCAACAAGAGTCCACAAACTATATAAAGACAAGACCAGCAGGCACATGGTACACCGTTGCTTGCAGGCAAAAGAACAGCGAGTACATGGACTTCCCGTGGTTCCGATGAAGCCAATATGATACGTAGAAGCGGACGTGGAGAGAGATCATAGATGTGAAGTTGGCGTCGATGGATCCAGTTTGTGTCTTTTGGCAGGGTGCTCTTGGACCTCTCGATTGCTGAAGGACCTCGCACAGATGCATCTCCAGGGGAAGTACTCGGGTTTGAAGAAGAGTCGGAGCATGGTTGGGCAACCACCATGGGTGGCTACAGCCACCGGTGGTTGCCATCCTAGTGGCTGTCAGTGGTTATTCCTCTCCTACGCTGTCGGTAGGGATCCTGCTTTCGCAACAGGGAGAAGTACTCAACAGAAACATGCGGCATGAATATGTGCAACGAGTGTCGACGCTCCCGGCTTCGTGAAGCATTGCGGATGTCAGGAAACTGGAAGGAAACAATGCGAATAAGCAGTTCCACAGCCTAGAAGGTGCCCACAGTGTGGCAGATGCGTCCAAAAGGATGGGCAAGCTCACGAGCCCAGTGCCAGCAGTAGTAGGGCCCATCGTTCCGTGACCCCAGATTCCGGGCCAGGTACAGTCACAACACAAGGGGTTCTTCTTCGCCCCTCAGCCTCAGTCAATCGCAGTTAGATGGCTTTCCACACAAACAGAGCACAGGCTCATCCGACTCGCTTGCAAGCAGTTCTCGTTTCCCTACCTTCCTTCCTACGTAGCAGTGTTGCGCCTGTGCAGCCGTAGTGCTGCACAGGTGCTCCAAGGGGCATCGTCTGCACCACAGAATTGAAAGTCTTGCGACTTTTCTTGAAGGGTTCTCATTTTCTTGCATGACCGTGCATCGTTCAAGGCATAGTTTTCTTGCCATGCCAAAAACAGCCAGCCCTGGGGCTGCCCCAACTATGGTTGAGATCCCTTTTGGCTGGGCACCTGGAGTCGTGTCTGCAGTTCGCAGGTACTCCCGGCATAGTTTTCTTGCCATGCCAAAAACAGCCAGCTCTGGGGCTGCCCCAACTATGGTTGAGATCCCTTTTGGCTGGGCACCTGGAGTCGTGTCTGCAGTTCGCAGGTACTCCCAGGCGGACTTTTGCGTCCGAGATGACTCAAAATTTTCCGAGTGCCCGAAGTGGTCCAGGTGACCCAGAAGTGGCGGAGTCGTCCGAGTTGTCATGTCGACCCTGCACAAACTATTTTTTTTCCCCAACTATTTTTTTTTTTTTGAGGTTTCGCAAAAATTCTGGCGCGCGCGAGCGCGAGCCAAAAATAAAAAATAGTCAGCCCTAACAGGAAATTGTTTATCGGTAACGTTCCGATAAGTAATTTCCCGACTTAAGTGTGTCCCGTACGGTTAGTCCTCTTTTTTCATTTGTACTATTTGTACTACTGCAGCGCCAACAGCGACGAGGCAGTGTCCTCCCTGCCTCGTCGCTGGTACTTTTTGCAAGAAAAGCAAGCCCACATTCTCGCAAACCGGCTTCGTTTTGTGTGATGTTCGTTCACACCACCCTGAAGAGTGCAGACAGGGGACCGATGTGAGTCTGGCTCGGTTCATACCTCCAAACAATAAAGAGAAAGTGGGGGAAGAATGAAGTCCTGCTGGTCTTCGCAAATTAATGCTCGTAGCAACGCAAAGAAAGCGGACACGGAAAGCAGTTTAGCAGAAAGGAACACGAAAAACATGTGTGTCGGAAGCCAGTTGCAAACTCCTTTTTAGTTGTAGCATTGGAAGAAAAAAAGCATCGCCAGTGCGCTCCCCGGGAAGTGGTTCTGCAGGAAACGAGTTAGAAACACCGGTTGTACCCTATGACTGATAATGCAGCTCTTTTTGGTGTTGCCCGGCACGGACACTTTTCTTCACATGAATGTTGGCTCTTGCTGCATCAATAGAAATGTTCTTCCGGTGCATTTTTTGGATACGGTTGGGTCATGCTTGCTCTTGCCAGACGCTAACTCGGCACACTGCAATGTGTCGCAGCTGTTGGGTGGTATTATGAGGGGCTCCTGGATTATCAGCTCTTCTTGTTGCAGTAGTGGAGTCATCAGCAAGCCACCATTTTGATTGCACCAAAACCGACCCTGGGCAGCATTGGTAGCGGAAACAATCCGATAGCTGTTGTTATACCAAACGAAAGGTTCATTCGGGTTTTCCACATTGGCACGAGAGCCCATACCGACTAGAGTGGCAATCTGGAAAGCCCGAATGCGCGAAATCAGCTCTTCGAAAGGCAAGAAGATCGCTTTACTGTCGCATGACCTGCCTTTGTGCGCAAACCGGTGGACAACCCAACAGCTTGTTGCTGTGCCATATTATCACACGATTGTATCTGAATAGCACACGAACGCACCTAAACCCCCATTTGATATGTAAGAGAGTTGTAGGTGCTCTTACGTATCAATTGGGGTTAAAGTATGGCTAAAGATAAAGTGGTGTGAGAGAAGGATGCTCTCACAAGGATGCAAAAAAGCCAGGTGACAGGCAGCAAAGTCAACTTCTGACGCAAACCAGAGTGCTTGCTGCTCGATCGCTGTCGGTGGGGACCGTGTTTTTTTTGTCTTTCCGCTCTGAGCAAGTGTGCCGGGGAAAGCCTGCTACACGGCAGCTTCACTTGTTCAGCGCAACTGCATCTATTGACTTTCCTATTTAAAGCACCAGAGGGGCAGCACAGGCGGACAAAACTCAGACTTATGCATGCTGCGATTTGCATGCCCGATGAAATTTCTTTCTTCTCTGCTTGTTGAATGGGCACAAGTACGGTGGCTGGGGCAACTACCTCATCTTTTGCGGGCTCCCACAGATGAGTGTTGCAACTACCCTGTATAGAAGCATCAAGGCGTGGGCGCACGTTGGAGCTTGGTGCTTGCGCTGAACACAAGTGCGTCGAGAGAGTCAGCCACAGGGCAGAGCGGACGGGTTGTAACACTGTGCTGCCTTCGACCCAAGCTTTGCAAGCTGTGGTGGGCCGTCACGTTCTGGACCCGGTGCGACCTTTTTCTTTCTTTCCTTCTTTCTCTCGTTGTGGTGTTAGCCACAAATCAGCCTAACTTGCGATAGACGGGACCCTCCGACAACGATGCAAAAAAATATACACCGAGGTTCGCAGAGCACACAAGATAACGCACCGAGCGAGAACACAGCCAGATCAAGCACGACACATGTGTAAGGCAAGCATTTTGGACAAGCCTACAGTACAACGTTACCTCCTCTATTTTGCCACCGCAGTCCAGCTGCAGCGGCTCTTCGTCAGCCTGCTTCGTTCTTGCCCCCAGAGCCTGATTCGATGTTGCTGCAAAGTATTCCCAGGTTCCGGCTCCTGGCCTCGGTGGCGGTATGACGTCCTTGAGAGGACGGATTGTGGCTCTCGGCCTGCAAAAACTGCCACAGTTTCACTGAGGGAGTTGATGCACCACGAAAGTCGATTAGAGAACTTCACACAGCCTTCAGGGTGTGGTTGGTTCAAAGAAAAATTCAAGTTTTGGTGGCAAGGTGACCTCGCCCAAGCTCGTTTCCCCGGGTTTAGGCAGTCACCCAACATTCCGTTGCACTAGTGCTATCAGTTACAAAGACGTGTTCTTACTTCTCCCTTTCTTCTAGGCAGTTCTCGTCAGACAATACGAAGAGCAAACTCCTTGCGGGACTGGCTGCCCGTCAAGTGATGAGCCATTATCACCGCGGGCACCGACGTTCACAGCACTTTGTTCGTGCTAAGTCTATCTTACTATCTACCATCGTCTGCACCTACAATGCACCTTGCCGTCCGCAACAGGGCTCTTTTCTAAGAGCTTCACCACGGATCCGTCTAGAACCGTGTTCCAGATCTTTTCCGGACCTAGACTTCGGAGAACGGGTGGTGCAAGACAGGAGGTCGCATGCCGACGCAGCAATAAACCGACCAAGAAACCGTCTTCCTACGATCTGTACAGATCCTGCTTCAGATTGTTGGCTAGCAGATTACCTGTCTGAGAAAGTTCGGAAAAAGGGCTCAGAATTCGGTCCATGTATTTTCAAAACCTCTACTTCTCAATGCATCCTGGGTTTGCACCGGGACACAGGTTAGTAAGGCGCAAATAGCCCTTAAGGTGGAAAAACAGCTCTTTGAATTGAGGCCGTTTCCCCTCCGGGTCTCACTTCTGCACGTGTCGAGGAGCCATGCCGCAAACGGGATCCGACTCGCCGGTACAAAGGAAACGCTTGGGCCCTCCCAGCGAGTGACGAGGAGGGGAGATGGGGGGATTGCAAGGACGTGCTTGGAATGGATATATGCTCAACACCCGCACTGGTCCCGCCTGCGCCGTGCTTCGGTCCTTTAAGTCACGGACACATAAGGCGGACCACCATCAGCGCGGACTCGCGAGTGCCTGCAGACAGGACAGCGGTGTGAGTCGGGGGGGGAAAAACTTAGTTTAATGTTGGGGGGGGGAACTTCCGCCGCATAGTGGTCAATTGATTCGCATGCGATAATAATTATCGCATTATCGCACAACGGTATCGCATATAATCGGCGGTGCGATAATATGCTTCGACCGGGTACCGCAGGGGATCGTTCTCCGGCTCGCCGAAGAGATGGGCCTCGACGCGCGCATCCTGCGCCCCCTGCGCGCCATGTACCGCGGCATGAAGCGACGGTTCAAGCTGCCGCTCGGCGTGGGCTCCGAGTTTGAGGTCACCAACGGCAAAGGTCCACCAACCACAAGTTGGTGGACCATCGCGTTTGCAGACAAGTGAAAGATGTGCGTCTGTGAGTCGGGTTCGACAAGTGCCTGGTCGCAGTGTCACTCACAGCCAAGACCTCCCTACTGTGAGTGCCCAGAAATAACCGTATCGAGGGCGCGGGCCCCACACAAGGAGTGAGGGAAAAAGAGCGAGAAATGTGCTTCACTGTCACTCGATGGACGATGAGGAGCACATCGGCGCCCCAATCTGGAATTACGAAACGGAGAACAAAAGAAAACAGACGAGAATGTCGGGTTAATATGGACAGGAGGAGCTGCCGCCACGAAAAGGGGCTGCCCCCGAGATAAGATGGTGATTCCTGCACGACGACCTGCGCGTCATAACTCCATCTCAGAAGAGTGAAGCCCGCACCGACAGAAACGGGACGCATGCACGTGCAACGAAAGCAGCCATCGACGCTGGACGCGTTTTCGCGTTGCAAACGTGCAGGTCGTCTTTTTTTTTTTTTTTTTTTTGCGACCGCATCCGTCGGAGTTCAGTAGCCTCATCAGTGTCGTGAGGCACGCCTACAATATGGCGCAAGTACGTTTCTTCGACTTCGCACGAGACTTTCCCTTTTCGTTGACGGGCACGAGCGAAACGGTCTGTTGGTGCCGTGTTGTTGTTTTTAGAGTTAAAGTTCGCTTCCTCTCTTAGAAGTAAGGGCTATGCGGGTGCGGGTTGCTTCTTTGTACATTTTCCTGAGTGATGGTTTGGCCGACACCCAGTACATTCCTTCGAGGGATGGCCACGTTTTCTTTGTTGCAGGGTTTCAGGAAGAAAAATCGGTAGTTTCGGTAGCAGGAGGGTTACCGGCCGTCAACTAACCGTTCTGCGGTGTGGATGTATGCTTGAAACCTAAGACGGTTGAGGCTCTTGTGGTGGTTTTGCTGCCGGTGTCGGGTCCAGTCCGTATGAACCACGCAGACTGACACAGTGCGCAATTTAATGGTCTGTAGTAAAAGTTTCACTGATGCAACTGATGCCTTGAGCAAGGAATACGATGCGTTGTACCAACGTGACAGCTCTCATACCTTGACTTGTTCGGTAGCAAACTCTTTGCTGGCCTTATTCTTCGGCGGTGCGGTGCCGTTGTTGGTTTGCTCGATGGCAGCTGCTGTCTCGGCTTCGCGCCCGGATGCAAGCCAAGCCTTCGCCAAGTGCATGAAAACCTTGTCCACGTTGAAATTTTCCTTCGTCGAGGTTCGAATGAAGTGCAGGTTCAGTCTTCTCGCAAGAGCGTCACATTCTTCAGGTGAAACTGCTGCTGATTCCATTAAGTCGACCTGTGGTGGGACAGGATAGATTGCAATACTGCGCTCGCGAGATCTGTGCAAAAAAGGGAATAGCTGGGTCACAGCTATTGACAATTCCGAAATGGTGGAGGCTGCTCATTGCTTTCATTCGGCGAAAGGCTTCAGGTATGTTGGGCTGTCCGACTCCCATGGACTCCCATGAGCAGCACAAGCTCTAAGGCCGAGTCGACTACTCTGCATACTTTCTGGTGTAGCTTCGGTTCAGACTTTCATGAAAAGAAACAAACCTTTGTTTGGACGAGGCACATGGCAGGGGGAGGGTCGACAATGCGCTCGACTCGCTTCTTCCACAATTCGATGGCTTCGAAAGAAGAGCTGTTTGCGGTTGGTTTTCAGCGTGAAAGTTCGCTTGAAAATCCGGGGGAAGTCTCTGTACGACCATCGTCAAGGGGATTCTTTGGTGGAGTGTAGTGCATAGGTGTACTCATAGTGTTAGGGGCGGTGTGTGTAGTTAGATCTCAGTTGTGGGCAACCCCTGCGCGGAATATAGCCCATTTCTCCGCCCCTTTTTAGGTTGCTGCCGAGGCTCCTGCCGCCCGCTCGTGATGATTGCCCATTGTGCGGAGCTTTGTCACGCGCGTTTTGCCTCATGGTTTTCATGTTGCAGGTCACAGCCTCTTTCCGGGAGCAGCCGTTTTCTCTAACACGATGCGCAGCGGGGTGCATCGTGTTTCACGCGGTGTGTGTAGGTATGGGTCTTTGTTACCTGTCTTGGAGTGTGCCTCTCCTTTGTTACCTGTCTTTCGAGCGTGGCTCTCCTTTGCTACCTGTCTTCGAGCGTGGCTCTCCTTTGCTACCTGTCTTCGAGTGTGCCTCTCCTTTGTTACCTGTCTTCGAGCGTGGCTCTCCTTTGTTACCTGTCTTCGAGTGTGCCTCTCCTTTGTTACCTGTCTTCGAGTGTGCCTCTCCTTTGTTACCTGTCTTCGAGCGTGGCTCTCCTTTGCTACCTGTCTTCGAGTGTGCCTCTCCTTTGCTACCTGTCTTCGAGTGTGCCTCTCCTTTGTTACCTGTCTTCGAGCGTGGCTCTCCTTTGCTACCTGTCTTGGAGTGTGCCTCTCCTTTGTTACCTCGTGCCTCTCCTTTGTTACCTGTCTTGGAGCGTGCCTCTCCTTTTTGTTGAATCGGCGCGATGGACACGGTGCTGTTCTCCACGTTCCCCACGTTCCCCAGGGCCAGGGGATTCGATCGCTCTGATATGTGCAAAACAAGTGTAGCAGAGCCCAGCACGGCTTTCCTCCTGACCCTACAACTGAAGAATAAGCAGGTGCATCAGAGGCATACCGGTCGGTGGTAGAAAAGGCAAGAACGCAAGCGCCAGCATTTCGGTAATAGCCTGCTGTCAAGTCGGCGTATTCTTCTTGTCCTGCAGTGTCCCATAGATCCAACTGGATGTCTTCGTCCGTTTCGTCGATGTGCAAAAGCTTCATCATGTAGTCGGTACCTGTAGGCAGGTGTGAAGGTCAACAACAATGCACCCGAAAATCTTGAAAACAAAAAAACGTCCACAACAGAAGTGCACTTTGTGCATCGCAGAACATCGCTGGCAACGTTCACCTTATGAGCATGCCCTCTCGAGGAATTGTCTCGCAAGCGGTGCACGTTGTGGGTTTGCCCAAACTTCCGTCGCCACCCCCTGTTGTTGACCTGTCTGAACTTCGACGAAGAAAGGTGTCATGTGCAGTGGCGCGAAATGTCACGACTATTTGAACGTGACTGGATCGGACTATTTGAACGTGACTGGATCGGACAATGGTCCACGATACGGTGGTTGTCGTCGTCCGCAACAAAAAGGTTTGGAGGTTTTCGCTCACAACAAAATAGACCACTTCTCTCGGGATCCCTGCCTTTTACGCCGGAAAACAAATCAGCACAGAGAGAGAGAGAGAGAGAGAGAGAGAGAGAGAGAGAGAGAGAGAGAGAGAGAGAGAGAGAGAGAGAGAGAGAGAGAGAGAGAGAGAGAGAGAGAGAGAGAGAGAGAGAGAGAGAGAGAGAGAGAGAGAGAGAGAGAGAGAGAGAGAGAGAGAGAGAGAGAGAGAGAGAGAGAGAGAGAGAGAGAGAGAGAGAGAGAGAGAGAGAGGAAGAGAGAGAGAGAGAGAGAGAGAGAGAGAGAGAGAGAGAGAGAGAGAGAGAGAGAGAGAGAGAGAGAGAGAGAGAGAGAGAGAGAGAGAGAGAGAGAGAACACAAAACAAAAAGAGATTCCGTGTCGGGGCTTCGTCACGCCTTAGCAGTCCCAGGGCCCGGTCCCACCCTCCTGTCATTTTTCGTGTTCTCGTTGCCATCGCTATGGCGCTGACGAGAGAGAGGGCGAGTGCAGGAACCATCCGAGGAGTTTTGAGTTGCCTCACTAGTACCCCAGTACTATTATGGACGAAGCACACACCGATAGTCTTCTGGTAGTCGTCCAAGAATTCGTTCTTGCAGTACCGCCGGAGCATGCTCGATTTGCCGACGACACCATTGCCGACAACAATGACCTTGCACGTGGTGTCGACGTTACTGCATTGCATTTTATGCGCCCGTCGCTCCCACCTCCTTCTCCGCGGTCAGCCCGTCGAGGTCACGCGCAGAGAGCACCGAGGGTAGCTTATGTTTTCAATCCTTTGCCCTAGCAAGTTCCTTTGTGAGGTTGCTTTCCTGAGCTAGCGTTAGACTGGTTGGAGTATACTTGAGATTCGATTGGGATTCTGAGGTTTCCGGGTGACCGTTGGCAAATGAGTTCTCTTAAACTTAAAGCTAAAGCAAATAATTAGCAAGGGGCCGTGTTGTTTCCTTCGTGTACACTTTCCGTGCGGCTCGCCAAGTTGTTTTGTTCATCACCTTCCTCCGGCAATTTGATCAGCCAACTTGGACTATGCATGTGTGTGTGTTTAAGTTCAGGGCTTTGAGTGGGTAACGTCTGAATCGAAGTATAGCCCACTTGTCACTTTCACCAGTCGGCTTTGAGTTTCCGACACGCTGCTTTTGGGTCCTGTGACACCTCTCCGAAGGGTGGGTGGGGCGGGATCCTTCGGGGGGCGGGTCGGGCGTGGAGGCTGTCAGCTTCTCCATCCGGCACTCGGCTCAAGACTTCTGTTTTCATCTTGCGGTGTTAGCTGCACGGGGTTTTCGGCCCCGTGGGACGAGTGTCTTTACACCACCCGAGGATGTGGCAAGCTCTCTCTGCGCAACGAGCTTGGCCTGACTAGTTGTTCCAAACTCCTGGTGCAAGCACCCGTCATGGTCGGCAGTCGCCACCTGGGTCATAGTTTTGAGTCCTGTTCCGAGACTCGCTCGCACGGGGAAGTGGCGCGAATTACTTGTCGCCAAGCATTCTGCAATGCTGACGACTGCTACCCCCATGTGTGTGTGCGTGTTCGTTTCGAAGGGTGGCACCGGCTTCCCCGAACGATGCCCCCCCCCCCAGCGCAAACCCGCACTTCATTCGCGGTTTTCTGTTCCTGAAACCGAAAAGTGGCGCAAGAGGTCCCAGTAAGGCTATCTTCTATTTTTCCTCGTTTCTTTTTTGTTTGCAGCACGTTTGGGTTGTCTTGGTCTTGCTGCCAGACGGCTGCTCGGGCCTTCTTAGGCCACCGCGTTCACCTTTTAGGAACGCATTCCACCGCATCACCGTGAACAGTGCAATAAGTACCCCATTCAGCACAAGCGGCAGAGACGCGTATCTGTTCTTCAAGGGTTAGGACACAAAGGGCGCAGCTTTGTCAAAAGAATCGGCGAGCCAGAATGGATCCGGCCCGTTTTTCTTTTTTCCCCCTTGTTTGCTTTTCCTTTTCTGCTCTCTCTTATTTTCGTTTCCTTTTTGCGTGTAAGTCGGGGAAACGGCAGAAAACAAATACGTTAAGAAAATGAGACCCTCGAAGCCAGCTGGTTAGGTGAGGGGGTTAGGACCAGCTGCTCGGCCACGTGGAGTGGATTTCAACATGAGCCGTCGTAGTGTGGCTTTCCACCTACCAAATCTCCCACTGCCCGCGTATCGGAACCATTGCTGCACCCACCCGCACCCGAGTCGGGGTTCGCAGCAAGTCAACTCTAAACGTTCTACACTCGATGTAAGGAGCCAGGGAGAGAAAGGGGCACCTTCGGCTTTTTCGGAAGCCTGCGCCTGCAACACCCGATTGGCCTAAAAACAGCCCAGGGGAGCGCATCCTTCGGGCCTTTCGGGCCCAACCCCCACACGCAGCTGAGGCAGCCGTTGTCTTCGGGCCATTTCGAGTGTGACAAGATTGCACAGTCGCAATTCCGGTTGGCCGAAACCCAGCCCAGGGAGCGCATCCTTCGGGCCTTAACGCAGCTGCAGGCAGCCGTTGTCTTCGGGTATTTTCGAGTGTGACAAGACTGCACACTTTCCGCAACCCCCGGTGGGCCTAAAACCAGCTGAGGGGGCCGTCCTTCAGGAAGGAAGTCGCTTTCGCGACAGTTGCCCGGATTTCGTCGTGCAGAGAAGGCGGCGCCGCGAGCTGCGGAACGAGGGACAAAGGCGCGAAGTTGCCTGGCAGCTGCCGGGCCGCGAAAGCCTGGCGCCGGGCCGAGTAAGCCGCAGCGAAGGCAGGCAGCAGCTGGTACGGAGCAGGCAGGAACGCGCCCTTCGCGTCCGGGATGCTGAAGGTGCAGGACTGCACGCTCGCCGACGGCGGGTCGAAGAACGACACGGTCACGTCGAGCACCCCGTCACTCGAAACAGCGCACGCCCGTTGAGGGGCGTACAGCAGGCAGCGCGCGGGGAAGCGGCAGACGACGCCGTCGCCGCCCTCTTTATTCGAAGCCGTCGACCGCAAGGCGAAGCAGTGGAATCCTTCGAACGGGTCGCCAGCAGCCCGCGACGCGTCGATCTCGGCCCGGTAGGTCACAAGGTTCAACACGCCGACGCCGGTGCTGGGTTCTGCGGAGCGCAGGCGGCCGCGTATCCAACGCGCCGCGGATTGCAGGAGCTGCGTGCTGGTCTCCGTCTGCGACGGTAGCACCACCGGGTGCAGGTCGAAGAAGGTCAGCTTCGCGTTTCGATCGGCAGCGTCGCGCGGATGGTACCAGACGGAGTGCACCCGCACGGCGCAGGCAGCGGGCTCGCTGGCGGCATGAGTGCCGGGGTGCGTCTCGCCCGGCTTGCGGTGCGGCGGCGGCGCATCCGCGCCGGTGGAGCAGACGTGGGCCAGCAGGTCGTTGAAGTTGGCCGCCGTCGCTTCATCCAGCAGGTCTCGCGCGAAGGAACGGGGCTTCCCGGTTCTATCCGGCGGAGGCGCGGGTACTCGCCCGCTGGCGTCGTCGGTGTCCACTGCGCCCACTGCGTCCGCCCACAACACTCCGGGGACGACGACGCATTCTTGCACGCGGAAGGTGGCGGCGGGGGCCCACGCGAAACCCTGCGTTTCGACCGAGACCGTGTAGCTGCTGATGACCAGGTGGACGTCGCCCTGCGCGACGCAAACGACGCAGTTCGCCCGGACGGTGAACACGCACCGCGACGGATCCGTGACGGTGATTTCTGCCCGCCGCTCGACGGCCGCCGCGAAGCCCGGCCACGCCTTGTCGCCCGGCACCCGGAAGGCGACGCGCCACTCCGCCGGAGTGTCCTTCCCCGGCTGCGGCAGCGCCTGCGCTACCGCGACGGCTCCGTCGGCGTACAGCACCAGCCCGCTCCGCAGGTGCAGGCTGAACGGCCGCGCGCACAGCGACCGAACCGACGGCCCCGCCTTGTTCGAAAACACCGGCTCCGATCCCTGCATGTTCGGCGGCACCAGCGACCGGTCGAACTGCACGCACGCAGCCTCCTCACCGGGTGGCGAGGACGAAGCGGGCTCCTGGGGGGACGGCAGGCATAAAGAGACGCTTCCGTGCTCGGTGGAAACGTGCAGGAAGAGGCGCGAGCCGTCGGTGCACTGCGAGGGGGCGGACGAAGGGTCGTCGGGGGTGAAGCTGATGGCGACGGCCGAAGTGGACAGGTCGGTGCCGTCGGTGCGCACGGCAACCGTCGCCTCGTCGACGACTTGCGCGGAAGGTTCGGTGCTGCCGTCGACGCGGACGACGAAGCACCGCAAGACGGACGCTGACCGCGGGGAATGCCCCGCCGATCGACCCCCCCCACCGGGACCAGCACCGGCCGCACGGGACTCGTACGCCTCGACAACCTCTGCCGTCGCACTGACGACAGCGCAGTACCTACCGGCTGGGCTCCACAGCGCGTGGATCCCGCCGCAGATGGAGACAGTGTGCACGGCTGGATTTGTGCCTTCGCTGGTTTCCCCTCCGGCGTCGTCTCCAAAATGCGTGAACGAGACTTCGCCCGCGGTGGCGCAGCACACGCGCGACTGGCAGCCGGAGGAGAGCGCTGCCAGGGCGGTGATGTCGTCGTCGACTCTGAACTCGTGCATCAGCTCGACCCGAGACGCAGCGTCGCCGGCTGCGGCCGGCGGGTCGGCGGCGTACACCCGCACCGTCCTCAGCGTCGCGGCGGCGAAGTTGGTCTGCCCGCAGGAGAGGAACGCGAACGGCGCGTCCTCCACCTCGGCTGCGGCCAGCTCCTGCTGCGGGCGCCCCGCCCCCACGACGTACAGCCGCCGGCCGGCTGCGACGACGGCTTCGTTCCTGCGGGTGACGCAGGCAAGGAGCGTCAGCTCGCTGGTGGCCAGGGCGCCGCTCAGCTCAACTTCCGTGACGCGCCCGCCGTTCGCGTGCGGCGAGTGGATGCGGACGACGCCGTCCGCACACCACGTCGCCACCCGGCCGTCGTACAGGTCAGCAGACAAAAGCTTGGCCTGTGGAGTTTTACGAGATGGTGGCTTCAGGGAGAAGAACTTATTGCGAGCGTGTTTAACTGCCTCATGCATGATTGATGCTAGCTCTACTTCGTCGACTACGTCTTCGAAGAAGATGCTAAATAGAACGAAAGGAGGGGGAAACCCGTAGTTTGGTGCTTACGCAGTATTGCCATCAAGTCTTTTTGGGAGAAGATGAAGAGAAGTGCGTGACTGCGGTGGCTGCGCTGTTTCGATTTGAGAGCAGTACCGCTTGCTTGCTGGTGCCGGGTTGAAGCAGCCTAAGACAGCGGAAGCAGGGGGGCAGGTCCCTGCTGCTATGTGTTATCGTACGGAGCCGCGAAGACGAGCAGACGAAGGCAAGGAACAGAGAGAGAGAGACGAGTTAGAGTGCAGGGACCATCTCTCCGGAGAGTTTCCGGTCTCCTCACTTCTCTTCGTGCTGCTACGGCTGGCGTAAGTCGCTCCGGAGGCGCGCTGCAGGATGCGGCTCTGCTACAGTGAGTGGCGGCACCGGAGTTGGTGCTGCAGCAGGCGCTCTGGCCGGCGGGTGAGCTCGTCTCGCGGGGGATCGCCACGATCATAGAAGAGTCGAGATCTCGGCCGCGAAGGAGAAAAGGAAGTGCGCCGAATTATCTGGTGATTACTCGGGCTCGGCAGACACCACAGCGGATGTGGCACCGGAGATAAAACAGTACGCGGCGCAAGAAGCGACCGGAGCATGACACTACGCGTGCAAAGACTGTAGCGGTGTATGCAGTCTATCGTCACAGATTGTTGCTGCACATCAAAGTTCAAACGATGTGTTACATGCACCTTCCGGATTAAAAGGCATACTTGCTGGGTTGCTGACTTGTTGGCCCAAGCCCCACGAGACAGATACGTTGAACAGGATTGAGCTTCGTAAGCGCCGCACGAGAAGCAAACCAAGCCTTCGTGGGTCGCATTGCAGTGTTCGAACTTAAGCAGGCCGCTCGTCGACGACGCTAGCACGGCATCACGGGGAGCGGCACCTTCGCTTGGTTGTGCTTCCTCGTGTCCATCGCAAGTTTCTGTTACCAACATTGTGTCAGGTCCAGCCTGGACCTCCTGCATCAAAGCGGTTGCGCCACAGGGGATGGGAGGGGGTTCGCACCACCCAAGGTGCTTTGTGTTGTGGTTGGGGTGCTACTTCTCTGCCTTCAGGGAGTGTCATTTTGACGTCACACCCCATATGTGGTGTATGGGACGCGGTGCAGGTACTACTACTACTAGGCGTATGTGAGGGGTTCACTCGCGACAATGACTGTTCTTCAACACGTTTCGACCGCCCGCAGTGTGTGCTGGTGCCTCTGTTGGTACGGCGTGCGACCGGCGGTGTGCGTATAAGTCGAGTTTTTGAGTGCGTGAGCCCCTCCGAAGAAAGGTCCATCACACTAGTTTCAAGCTACTTAGCCCGGGTCTCTGGGTCGCGTCCCCCTCCTTCTCTTGGTCGCCTGGTCTTGCGTCTTGTTGGTCCGTCCGGGCTGGGGGCGTCGCGCTTCCCCTTCGTCTTGCATCACCTCGTCTCCACTCCCTGCCGCACGGGCTTCTACGGTTTGTGCCACCTGCGACGCGGGTCGCTTTACTGCTTTTCTGCGCGACGGCTGCCCTGTACTCGTTGCCTTATCCGCGATTGCCGCTTCTCGTACCGACCGCACCTCGACGGGCGGTGTGTGACGTCACGTGCTTTATGTATGAGTGGCAGTAGCAGGTGAACAACAGCTTCTTGCAGCAGGCGCGCCGGAATATCGCACCCCCAAGCTTCTATTTGCACAGGGCCGCATCTCAGATTATGCACTCTTCGAAATCTCAGGGTGTGAACTCTAGACGGTTTTGTGCCTTTAGAAGCCATAACCTTTTAAAATTCTGGATGACCGTTGAGCGGGTAGGGCAAGCGGTTGCAGTGATCACTGTGTTTTTTGTCATTTACACATTTTTGTATGTACTTCGTGTTTTTGGCTAGCTGCGGGTCTGTAGTGACCCCAGACTTTGACGCCAGGGAAAATTCGCAATGAATGTAATCCTCCTTGCTAGCAAGGTGGACTTGCCTGGAAACCGATTATCAAGGTTTCGCAGACAAGACAAGTAGACTTCCACTGCGCTCGAGCATCACCCGCACCGCATGGAGCTTGCCGCATTAAGAGAGAGGAAACGGGGGCAGAAAGAGCCCTGGGATAGCGAAGGAAGACAACGAAAGAGAAGCGGTGTTGTGGGCAAGTGCCGGGGGGGGGGGATGCAATACGATACGTATTGCGTAGAGAGCCAACACGAGGTTCCCCCCTCCATCCGTTTTTTTGCACTTCTCGACCGATTCTTGCACGCTCGCGCCTCATTTTCTGTGTATAGCTCTGGAGGAGCGATGCCCAGGTAGGGTTATTTAGTCCTCCCGCAGTGGGTCGGTACGATCGGAGTTCCGTGAAAACTCCCGCCATATTGATGATCGCCGACAAAACACGCCACTACACACACCCGTGGATTGCCCACCCTGTCCTACCTGTCCAAACCGGCCTTGGCGCCAGAGCCTGGCCACGCTTTCTTTCGTTATTTCGGGACCGGTGTGTCGGAAGATTGCGGAAAATGAGAACATTAGGAGAAGAAAAAGATGAGAAGAAGTGCGCTCCGGGACAATATGGCCGACCGTCCGTTCTGCCGCGCGATAAACCGGCTGTTCACGGCTGCTCTTGTGTCCAACACAGGCGCCGCGCCTTGAAGGTTCTCTTTCAAAATCAAGGCGCTTCGGAATCCGGGCATTTACAGTCTCCGGGTGGCCTTTGTCAAATGGGCTTTTTCAGCGTTTTTTTTTTTTTGTTTGGGAGGCCGATGGCCGCTTGACCTGAATTGGCTCTGACTCGTGGAACCTCGCCCGAATAGCAGGCTTTTGACCAATTTATTGTGCTTCTTTTTTCGTAAGAAGAGAGATCCTCTCTGGGAAGCTCTTCACGGCAAGGTCAGTGGGCGCACGCAGGGCAAGTGTGTACTGTATCTACTATGCTCCCCGAATGTTTGCTGCCGGGCAGCATCTGGCAGAACGGACCTGGCAGGTGCGGGTGCGAACACCGCACTTTGCGAGCACAGGGATCAGCCCCAGGATGGGCCTCATCACAGTTAGGACAGGTGGACACGAAAAGCCAAAAGGCTGCAAGACACGGGACACCAAGGTTCGGCAGCACGGCGCGCTCGCGCGACGCATGCACATAGCGCTCAAGACCGAAAGTCCGGAGCACCGGTCAGCGGAACATGGCTACACACACACAGGGCGATGAAAGCACCGCACAGTAATAGAAACGCGAGAATCAAAAAAAGAGAAACAAAGATAGAGAGAGAGAGAGATAGATGCAAGAGGGATAGTGTACTCCTGAGAGAGCCGGAGATGGAAATTGAACAGAAAAGCGAAAGAAGGAAAAAGAAGAAGGCGACAGGAGCGTCAGACCCTACCCCCTTCCTGTCGATACGCACACCGTATAACACATGGGTGCTGCAACTCTCGCACAGAGAAAAGAGTGCAAAACACAATAAATCATCAGCCGCAGCAGAGTGACCAGAAACGAGTCGCAATTTGACCAAAAACCGGAGCGGCGAGTGAGATCATCTCCCGCCTCAGGAGCTAAAAGCAATGTTGGCCACAACGAGCGTGCGCACAAAGGACACCCGCTTATCAGGTGCGATCCCCTGCGACAGCCATTTGGCCTTACGGGCTAACATCCTCGCAGTTTTTCCACGAGCAGAGTATCTTTGAGGGGGGAAAGGGCCAAAGGGCCACGGTTAGTATAGTACGATTCGTGGTAAGAAACTCTATGCTGCACGGACACACATAAGAAGGTGCCCCTCTCTAGAGAGTGGATCTGAGGACAACCTCGTTCCTATGAAATCAGTTGCAAAAATGTACACACATCCATAAACCCATGATTGCGGAGATCTGCTTCCGATCGACTACATCGGGAAGCATTGCGGGGAGTTGTCTGATGCACCTGTGGAGCTAGCGAATTGCGGGGGAAAAGGCATTTCTCTTCTTCGAATTGGTTTCTTTGCTGTTTCTCTCCGAGCATCCTGGGAATGGGGGAAGGTGTTATATTCTGCTCAGTGGAGAGCAGCCGAGGGCTGAGCACGGTGTCCACGCCCCATGGTGTCAACGTGGTGCATTTCACCTGTCCAGGTGGTTCCCAGTGTGCTGGTCACTTGCGCGACCCAAAAGAAACACCTGCAGATGGACCACCAGAAAACTCCCTTCTTGGCCGAGATGCATTCCGCCGCAACCAGCTTTTGACACGGGTCAACGAACACCCTGACATGATCATCATGGAATCCATTCTCATCGGCTCGGACTATCGGACCAAGATGCGTGTTCGTCTCCCTCAGTGTTGCTGCGCGGACGGACAGTTTTGTGTGTGGGGGGACAAGTACACGACGCTCACATCTAACTTTGCTCGGAATCGTCGAATTCTGATAGGGTCAATGCACTTCTTCAGCTCCAGAATTCCTTAGGCCAACCGCGAGAACTCTGAGGCCTAGGATAAGCGCAATTTCTCAGCAATTTCTCGCCCATTGGGCCCTGTTCCATGGGGAGCTCTATTATGAACCGTTCGGTCACTCGGGTAAGAAAACGGGTCCGGTAACAGGACCTTGATGGTCGTCTACTCGGCGGCGCTGCACCGGACGATTTCCGCGCGTGGGCAGGAGCAGCAGTGGGGTCACGACGCAGTCCGGAGATTGTGCACGGAGCTGTCGAAGACCCGCCAGCCGTTGGGCCATCAGAGGGCCCCCATCTTCGACTGCACGGACAACGGCTTCCCGATGCGGTCCACCGACGGGATTTTTATGTTCTTCGCTTCGACGTTGCTGCAGACGGTTTCCGTGAACAGGAACAGCACTCGGGTCACGACACACTCTGCAGCCTCGACACGGATGTGTGGCGACTGCTTGTTGCAGTCGCACTTCGGTCGATGGACTCGGCCTAGGCACAGCTTGTCCGACCCCTCGGCGACAACCTGCAGCGATTGGTGTTTTGTACTTCGTCACTAGCTTCCGCACAAAAATACTCGAGGGGCTGCCTTGTGCTTACTTCGAAGGAGGCTAGAGGGGGAGAAACAATACAACTACAACGCTTACGCCCGCCACTAAACCCAGATTTACCTGTGTTTCGTGTGGGCTACAGCACATTTACCTCCTTTGATCTATCGCAACAGGCAGTCTCCTCAAGCATTTCCTACAAAGCAGGTGCTTATACAAAAAAAAAAAAAAGGGAACCGGCTGGTACTGCGAAGCGAGGAGAGAAGGAGAGCGTGCGTTTGCGCACTGACACAGAAGTCAAGGTGTTGGAACCTTGGAACCACTTGTCTGATAGGACAGGGATCTAACGGACCGGAGTACGCATTCGATGATCATCGACACAACATCGATCAGAGCCTTGCTGCGGAGGGAATGCGAAACTGATCTAAAATTCGTAAGGTTGTGGGACGGAATGAATGGAACAGTCACAGATACGGAACCGTCTGGCAAGCCCGAATGCCGCCACACTGGGGAGGAAAAAGACAGGCGCTTCGTTTTGTTTGTGCGTGCCGGTTGATCGTTTTCCCACTTGTATTTACCCTGTGTATTCAGGTGAGGAACTCTGATCAACCACCAAAACACGCTGCCTACGTCTTTTTAGCCTGCACCATACATTGAAGGGCAACCCGCAAGATTGTTAGTACTAAAAAAAGAGGACGATTGAGGTTAAGCATCAGAAGACTTGCACCCACAACAAGAACTGAAAGATATACATCGTCCGCAAATGCCGCAAGACTGTTGAAGGGTGCGGACCATCATTGGAGAGAGAAACCAGAGGCTCGATAGCATACCTCGCAGAGCGCCATGAGGCGGAGCGGGGCCCCGAACATGCTGTTGGGGAAGCCATGCGCATTGGACATGTACCCGAGAGAGGTGCTGGCGTTCGTCGCCATGTAGATCCCAGGGCCGAAAGCAATCCGGAGGTCGTATTGTTTCAGGCCACCACGCAGGATGTTGTGCCAGCTTCCCAGCGCCGAGCCGTGGAACGCAAAAAACGACCCACCTGTGTTCGATGGCGAAGGTTGGCGACTGCATCGAACCAACACATTACGTGTCAGGCTCGTATCACTGTCTTTTGTCTGCAAATACTCGGGGTTCCGCAGGTGATCAAGGTCCACCTGATGAGGCTGTGGCTAGTGCGGCCTGAACATGGTGAAGGCAGGGCACGGCGTTAAGCACGCGCCCTTCAATCAACGTTGTTGCAAACCCCCTACGGTGGAGTCCAGCCTCAGAAGCTGGAGCTAAAGCTGGAGTTCAAAAAACGGGTGTCACTCCCGCTTTTCGCGTGTGGAGTTGCACGTGTTTTGGCTGTAGCACACCCGCTTTTCGGGTGTGTGAGCCGGTCCGTCCCTATCTCTTGAAACTGCATCGAAGTGCCTGCCGTTGTTTATCACAGTGAATCACGGTCCACCACGGTCTATCAGGTCCATCCCAGAGCTGCATCGAATTGCCCGGTGCTGTAATCTTCGGTCTATCACGGTCTATTAAGAGGGGATGGACCGGCTCAGTGTCTCGGGCACACCCTCTTTAACTCCAGCTTCTGAGGCTAAACCTCACCGTGCAGCCTCAGAAGCTGGAGTTAAACTTCGTCTTCGTCGTTTTGCGGGATTGGTTGTAGAGAAAACAGGAGCAAACCATGCTGCGCCTTCAGTTCCTGGAAGCGAGCCTCCGCGGCGGGTGTGCTGCTCTGTAGGAGGAACTGCATGTCGGGCATCGACTTCACTTTGTTGTCCTTGGAGACAGGGATGATGTGCGATGTATTGCTCGCAATGATCCATCGCACAATTTTGTACAGCTCTTTATCGAACCGCTCGAGGTAGTCGCGCAAGCTTTCGCCTCGTTTGACGACGGCTGCCATATCCTCCACCCGAGGGCACTGCTTCAATACACGAGACACCTGTTTGTCGGCGTTATTGACACGCTTAAGTGGTGGTGCTTCTAGACTGGTTCGTGTTGTGGGCGCAAGCCTCTGGTGTTGATGGCAGAATGGTTATAGAGTTAGAGTTCGCTTGAAATTCCGGGGGTTTAGGGTCTCCGTGGAACTGTTGATGAATGGGTTCTCTTAGAGCAAGAAAGGGCTTTTTGTGGGAAAAGACGATTCTGCAACAGTCTTGAGGCACATATTTTTCTAATCGATCAGCCTGTGTTTTCTGGGATAGTGCCTAGCAAACGAGCAGCAATAGATGAGGTTCTCTCTTTCCCGGGCTCGGGTTGCGTTAGTGGTTTCGTCCAATAGGCAGAATGAACCGCTGCTTCTCGTCTCACCTAACAGCTCTTCTCTCTCGTCATTCGATGAGAGCACGTTATTTCCCTTACGTCTCTCAGTGACGGACGAAGAATAATCTTCTGCAACGAGAAGGAAAAAGTCGCAAACCTCCTCGTGCGGGCCTTGCGGGCCGTCGAACGGGAATGTCGTGTACTTGTTCTTCGTCGTGGCGGCGGCGAAGGTGATACAAATCAAGAAGTCGACGACCTCGGGGCTGCGCAGCACCTCGTTCTCGAGGTTGACTCCTAGCCCCAGGTTGGCCATCTGTTTGGTTGCGTGTGGCGGTGTGGAATTCAATTATGGGTTACCCCTGTTGCGGAATATAGCCCAGGCTTTTAGCTTTCTTGGTCGAAATGCAAAGGTCTTGGCGGCCTGCACTCATCTCGCCGGACACCGGTTTATTTACCTCTGTTTTCGGCTCATGCAACGAATGCTGGGACATGCCAGGACCAAGCTTTGATGGTTGGACCCATGCAATGACTGCGGAGACATGCCAGAATTCGAATCACCAATTGTGGTGGACAAAGTTGGGTCCATGCAACGAATGCTGTAGTGGAAGCGCGATCCGTCTAACCGACAACTCACCGATGCAACTGCTGTGAGATTCTTCAAGCAGTCGAAGGAACCCTTCCCCAAGCCACCGAAAAGAGGCAGACACCATCCTCACACCGAGGAAGAAGATCTACGTAGCTCCTCACGGCGGCCCGAAACGATGAAAGAGATAACATGGATCATCCCGGCCATCCTTTGTCGATCAATGCCGGCAAGAGTTGACAAAAAGGTGGTACAGCTTCCTGTTGCCGTAGGAAGTGGCATGTCAAAGTGAAGCTGCTTGAGCCGAACCAGAAGTCTGCTGGGTTGAGCTGACTTCATAGGGATGCTGAAAGGTCGAATTGGCCTCAGAGGGCATATTTTTGGGGTGCTGTGGAGGTGGCTGACATTCACTTTTTTCTCCTGAGTGCACACAGGCCTCCCCACCCCCCAAACAATTATGGATGGTAAAAATGATGGATAGCCAGCACAGATGGATAATTTTTACTATCCATCATTTTTCGAGACTGGAGGTCCTATGAACATGCAATGTGAATAGCCTCTATTCGAGCCAACCCGGCTTTAATGTGTGAAAAAGTGTATTGTTTTTGGACTGGATTATAGTGCAGAGCTAGCTTTTTCCCTCCCCTTCCGATATGCGTACTGGTGGCAGAGTGGTTGGGCGAAGGCTTGCGGGCATGGTGGTCCGGGTTCGGACCCCGCCCGTGACATTTTTCCGGTCGGGGATTGTTTGCGAGGTTTGTTGCGTTTCGGGGTCTAATGTGCCCGAAGTTTGCGTTTTCTGCGGAGTTTCTCAGTATTCCGCGGTATTTGGGTCACCGTCGGCCCCGGGAGAGGGCCGACGGGGGGGACGGACGGGAAAAGGCTGCCCCAGGGGGGCGGCGGGGGGGGTCCGGGGGGGCGGCGGCCCCCCGGGTACGAGCGCCAAACTTTACCCGTGCCCAGTGGGTCGGAGGGGGTGTTCCCCCCCCGGGTATCAGCGCCAAACCTTTCCCGTACTCGGTGGGTCGGGGGTGTCCGGGGGGGGTGTCCCCCCCAGGGTACGACGGCGCGTGGCGAGACTGGAGGCAGCAGTTAAAGTTCGGGGAACAGTAAAGTTCGGGCGAAGCTAAGTTCGGGCAATGCTAAGTTCTGGTGAAGCTAAGTTCGAGTGATGCTAAGTTCCGGCGTTGCTAAGTTCTGGTGCTAAGCGCTGGTGCTAAAAAAAGTTCGGGCACGAAGCGAAGTTCGGCCAGGGTGGTAAAGTCCGGGTGAAGCCAAGGTCGGTGCTGGCCTTTGCCGAGCGCACGTACTTCCTTTTAGGGTAATTGGATGCGACCCTTCTTGGACTCACGCAATGAAGAGAGTAATGAAAGAAATGTGAAAACGGGTTTTTGCCTAGAGGCTTTTCGTGTTATTCTGCAGATGCTTTGGGCTATCTTTGTGTCTTTGCTTTCAGTTGTCTTCTTAACCATGGTTAAGTGCGCAAATGGTGTCAGCCGAAGCTGGTAAAGCTTCGGCGCCGCCCACGTTATGTTTGTTTAGCATTGAGTTCTTTTAAGTACATGAACCACATGGATTAGCATGCACTGTAACTGTGTGTTGTTTAGCAGCGGCTGCCAAACATCCCGTGACACCGCGCGAGGTGGTAGAACGCTCGTTTATTTTCTTTTCGATTGCTTTTGATGGGGCATGCAGGCCTGAAATGCAAGAATGGAAAGGAGACGGGGGAAAAAAAAAAGGGGGGGGAAAAGGTTTGTGCCCTCGTTGCTCGCCGGGCGGGAAAAAATCGAACTCGAGCAACCAACGGACAAGAGGAAAGAGGTAAAGCAATACCTGATAATTGCAGAGGGCGTCATCACAGGCGACAGGTTTGAGGAGCGGGAGAGGATGCGACTTGTCACACACGATGCATTGCTCCGTGCATTTCACAATGCGTTGTTTGAGATACTTGGTCACGTGGACGAGAAGAGAGAAGCTGCGGTTGAGTTTGCGTGACGGAAAGAGAGACTACTTGCTGTACATAGACGACGCGGTCCTTGACTAAACACTAAAAACCGTACACTGCGAGAGTAGTGTACGGGTTACTGTAAGGTAAACTGGAGTTTTCGTTGACCGCACCAAATCCTGGACGTGGTTTCAGGTAGCAAATTTGGCAAATGATCATGATCAGAAGGTCCTACTTGGGCGGTTCAGTTTCCTCACACATTGCATGTGGCCAAAAACTAAAAACCTTGGACAGCACCAGTGCGGGTAAACTGCGTGAAACCCCCATGCCTTCAGATTCACCGTTGGAGGTCTCAACTGAAGCGGTTCGGAAAAGTGCAGCCATCAGACGAGAGTTCGCCGCTTGAGAACTGCCGCCTTCGTGACAACGGTTCAACAACAAAAATAAACAGAAGAAGAATTGCACACGATGACCAGTCGGGTTTGTCGAAGTAGAGGCGTTCTTTTTCCGCGTCGATCCTGAGCTTTGACATTCGCTCTTCGTCGAAGAGGAACTCCTGAACGGCGTCAAACCTGTCATTTTTAAGCGTGGATACGGAGGTTGAAAAGGGTGTCTCGTTTTTGTCTGCACCGAGGATCGGTACTGAAGAAGATCGTGTATCGAGCAAGCTTTACCCTTATAGTAGCCTATTGGAATCGCCGCGTAACCTAGTGGAATCGCCGCGTAACCTAGTGGAATCGCCGCGTAACCTAGTGTAATCGCCGCGTAACCTAGTGTAATCGCCGCGTAACCTAGTGTAATCGCCGCGTCCTAGTGTAATCGCCGCGTAACCTAGTGTAATCGCCGCGTAACCTAGTGGAATCGCCGCGTAACCTAGTGTAATCGCCGCGTCCTAGTGTAATCGCCGCGTAACCTAGTGTAATCGCCGCGTAACCTAGTGTAATCGCCGCGTAACCGAGTGGAATCGCCGCGTAACCTACGTACAACGGTTGTCCGATTCCTTTGAATCCGGTGCCCAACACCTTCCTAGAGAGTGGTTCGTTACGCGCTTAGCATTCCCACGATGAATCGACATAACCTAGTATAATCGCCGCGTAACCTAGTGTAATCGCCGCGTAACCTAGTGGAATCGCCGCGTAACCTAGTGTAATCGCCGCGTAACCTAGTGGAATCGCCGCGTAACCTAGTGGAATCGCCGCGTAACCTAGTGGAATCGCCGCGTAACCTAGTGGAATCGCCGCGTAACCTAGTGTAATCGCCGCGTAACCTAGTGTAATCGCCGCGTAACCTAGTGTAATCGCCGCGTAACCTAGTGGAATCGCCGCGTAACCTAGTGGAAGCCGCGTAACCTAGTGGAATCGCCGCGTAACCTAGTGTAATCGCCGCGTAACCTAGTGTAATCGCCGCGTAACCTAGTGTAATCGCCGCGTAACCTAGTGTAATCGCCGTGTAATCGCCGCGTAACCTAGTGTAATCGCCGCGTAACCTAGTGTAATCGCCGCGTAACCTAGTGTAATCGCCGCGTAACCTAGTGGAATCGCCGCGTAACCTAGTGGAATCGCCGCGTGACCTAGTGTAATCGCCGCGGAATCGTTTAGGTTAGACTGCAGAGAATCTGTGGCGATAATCTGCATCTGGGTAATCGAGCTCAGGTCGCTTTCAGGGGGGGTGTAGGTGAATCGGCTTATTCTTTGAATAAGCACCTGCTTTGTAGGAAATACTTGAGGAGGCTGCCACCTGCAAAAGATCAAAGGAGGTAAATGTGCTGTAGCCCACACGAAACACAGGTGAATCTGGGTTCAGTGGCGGGCGTTCAACAAAAAAGACCCATTTTGTAGTTGCATTGTTTCTCCCCCTCTAGCCTCCTTCGAAGTAAGCACAAGGCAGCCCCTCGAGTATTTTTTTTTGACGGAGACTAAAGGGGAGAGAAGTGTTGAACGAAAACGGGGTTATCGCCTACACTTTGCTGCCAACCCGGAAACGAAAGCAACGAGGCACGGAAGCGTGTTGAGCAGACCTTCCGGAGCACTTTTTGACGAGAAGGGTGGCGAGGCGCAGGTCCATCGCGACGCCGGTCTCGGCGGCGAGGTTGAGGGCCTGCATGACTTGCCGCCAGGGCGCCTGGCTATCCCGCTCCTGCGCCCGGCTCATTTCTTCGAGGCACGCAGTTTTGAGGGCGTCCCAGTTCTGCTGCAGGTACTCGAGAAGCCGCTGCTCGAGGGTCCACCAGAGGCCGAACTCGGTGGCGTCGGTGAGCGCCTGCTTGTTGTTGAGGCACGTGTCGCTGCTCTGCCGCACGGTCACCTTCTTGGGGCCGGGGCACTTCGCGAGGTACTGCGGCGGGGACGACGGGAACGTGAGGGAGATGACGACGTACAGGTCCTTGTGCAGGCCCGCTGCGCGGAGCATGAGCTCGTCGCCCATGTCGTCGACGGGGAACCCGACCATGGTCGTCACTCCGTACAACTCGGACACGAGGTAACCCGCTCGGTACCCTTTCATCTTCAGGTACTCAACTTCGAGCTGCAGGAGACTGGTTTCGTTGAATGCACCGAAAACTTCTTCTTCGTGAATCTGTGGGTGTGGGTGTGTGTTTTTTAGAGTTAAGGTTCGCTTGAGTTTCCGGGGATTTAGGGTCACCGTGTGACCTTCGTTAGATGGGTTCTCCTAGTGCAAGAAGGGTAAGGGCTTTGTGGGTGCGGGTTGGTTCTTTGGTAGACACTTTCATTATGGGTGGTCTTTTAGAGTTAAAGTTCGCTGAGAGAGAGAGAGAGAGAGAGAGAGAGACTTTTGTTAATGAAGCGAAGTGTAACCCCCTTATGGCGTTCACCAGTCTTGTTCTGAGTTTACGGCACAACGCTTTTGGCTCCTGCGACGCTTTCTCGAGAGGAATATCCTTCGGGAGGTTGATCGAGCAGGGGGGAGGTTGCCAGCTTCTCCATCTGGTAGTCAGCTCATTCGTCGTGTTCGCGGTGTTTGCTACAAGTTTCGGCCCCGTCGCAGCCGAATGCCTTTGGACAGCTACACTGCTGTAGGTGCTCTTCTGCGGTCGCCATCTGGAAGACAGGTTCAGCAACGGTTTCAAACGGAAAAGTGGCACCTGTCGTCCTGCGGAGTGCAATGCTGAAGACTACCCCTAGGCAATGCTGAAGACGACGCCTAGGCAATGCTGAAGACGACCCCTAGGCAATGCTGAAGACGACCCCTAGGCAATGCTGAAGACGACCCCTAGGCAATGCTGAAGACGACCCCTAGGCAATGCTGAAGACGACCCCTAGGCAATGCTGAAGACGACCCCTAGGCAATGCTGAAGACGACCCCTAGGCAATGCTGAAGACGACCCCTAGGCAATGCTGAAGACGACCCCTAGGCAATGCTGAAGACGACCCCTAGGCAATGCTGAAGACGACCCCTAGGCAATGCTGAAGACGACCCCTAGGCAATGCTGAAGACGACCCCTAGGCAATGCTGAAGACGACCCCTAGGCAATGCTGAAGACGACCCCTAGGCAATGCTGAAGACGACCCCTAGGCAATGCTGAAGACGACCCCTAGGCAATGCTGAAGACGACCCCTAGGCAATGCTGAAGACGACCCCTAGGCAATGCTGAAGACGACCCCTAGGCAATGCTGAAGACGACCCCTAGGCAATGCTGAAGACGACCCCTAGGCAATGCTGAAGACGACCCCTAGGCAATGCTGAAGACGACCCCTAGGCAATGCTGAAGACGACCCCTAGGCAATGCTGAAGACGACCCCTAGGCAATGCTGAAGACGACCCCTAGGCAATGCTGAAGACGACCCCTAGGCAATGCTGAAGACGACCCCTAGGCAATGCTGAAGAACACTACCCTTGGTCGGACTTCCTCACTTGGGACAATTCCGTATCGGTTGCACAGCGAGCGGAATCGTCTTTTGGACGTTCGGCAGCCCATGGCCAATTGAGTTAATCAATAATGTTTGCAATGCTGAAGAATGCCCCCTGCGCCGTGTTGCGGCTGCGAAAAGAAAAAGACTGTGCTTGGAAGAAGGAAAATGGCGTGCACACCTCATCTTCGTAAATCTCATCGTCGACCTCCTCTTCCCCTGAATCTTCTTCCGAGGGGTACGTGTAGTCGCTCATGGCTCCGCGCACCTCCTGCAGGAGGGTGGTCCTGCACTTCTCTTCGTGCAGGGGCCGGGCCGCGGCAACCTAATCCCACTACGGTGGAACGACCCCCCCTTCCCCCTCCTTTGTTTCTGTTGATAGTGAGTCGCATCGCGTGCTGGGAATCGTCGTACAGGGTCGCATGAGCCTCCTTGTCGCACTCATGCACTCATACATTCACCCAACGGCGCCTCCTCGCGCCATGCTGCTAGGCCAGTACCCGGTCAACCAATTCGTAGACGAAAAGAACACTTGAGCACCATCCATTTTCGGGTACCTACGCCCTTTTACAAGCGAATGCTGACTTCAATGGGCACCGTCCTGCAGCCAACATGAACGGACACCCTTCGCGCGACGAGCCATCACTCGGACATTTAAAGCAGCTGTCGCCTTCATTCATCCCGTGTCTGCAGGAAGACAAACCCCAGTGTCAGCACACGGATTGCTTCTGCATACGGAGACCATCCGGTGCATTATCGAGGGGCATTGCTGCGCCGAGCTACCTCTGAAGCATGGAAAGCTCTGTTCGCACCAACGTTGCGAGACGGTCGGGTAGAATCATCTCCCGTCGCTGATGAATGGGAACAGAAAAGCAGAGCGAGTGGATTGGCGATGAATGATCTCCTGTGGGTACCACCACCAGGGGTCACCAAGAGTTCTCCGACAAGAAGGTGTCCCCGGGAATCTCCTCTAGCTAGGGTAACCACTCGAAGGAAGAGTAGGTATATGTATGCTACCAGCAGGGCTTTCTTTCTGTGGTGATGAACGATTCGCAATGAAAACGAAGGCTAGCAGCGGAAACGACGGTGGCTGTCAGACCAGCGAAGTGCAATTCTGGGCTTTTGAGTCAGGTATCGCGTGCTCGGCGCTTGTGATGGATCTCCTGTTGGTAAGCGCAGACTGGATGAGCTTGTCACTATTGACAATCTGCAGACTGGTTTTGGGCAATCAGCCTGTTGCGTTGCTCGTTGTCAAGAGCTACGTTCCCCAGCAGGAAACGCTTAACAAGCAGAACCAAAGGATCGTAGGTCATGCTTTCACACCGAGGATCGGTACTGAAGATCGTGTATCGAGCAAGCTTTTACCCTTATGCTCTACGCGAGATTTCTGTTCCCGCTGAGCTTGCCTTAGGACACCTGCGCTAATGTGTAACAGATGTGCCGCCGCGAACTCCCCACCTGACTCGTGTCTCCAAACGAGGATTCGCGAGCCGAAGCCCGTTTGTCGCTGGAAACGGATAAGCTACGGATCCGAAGACCCTAACCCCACAAGGGAGCAGCTGCCGTCTTCCCATCATTGGATAAGTAAAGCGACAACAAGAGTAGTGGTATTTCATTGTTGCGGCCTCCCCCGGTGTTGTATCCGTTGGACAAATTCGGTTTGGTTGATGATAAACGCGCAGGCCCATCAACAGAAGCTCCAACGCCGCTGGTGTATAGAGCTTCATATGCCCAGTTTTGCTCTCGTCTTGCCAAGCCAAGGGCCCCTTTGAATAGGCAGAGAGTCAGAGCCTGCAACTACCGTCAAGGTGCATGCACTTGTTGCCGATAGCTTCCAGCAACAGGTGGTGGATGATGTTGTCCCCACACACATCACGCACACAATCCGAAGTAGGAGTAACCCCGAGTTCACGCCCATTTAAAGTTGGAGACTAGGTCAAGGAGCGATTTCCCCAATGCCTCCAATCATTCGCTTTACCTGGCGTAACACTCCTGTTTTGGTTCTAGCTATCTTGAGAGTGAACCTGCTACTAGCCAACATCGGATGTGGCATAGCCTGTAGTCAACAGCAGTGTCAACAGTGGTTAACTCCTGTCTTGCCAGACAGAAGGGTCCCTTGGGTCGGGCAGAGATGCAGCGCTTGAAGAGCAGACCAGCTGTTTCCCGTTACGATGCATGGTCAGTTTGGTGCTGATGGCATCTGCACCCGGAGACTGGTTGCGGATGATGTTGAGCGTCCTGTGCCAGTGAGGACTCCTCGTCAACAACTCGGGGTTGCCCAGCAGGAAGAAGCCGAAGCGGGCGCGCGAGCAGGCGACACACATCCGGTTCTCGAGCTTCATGAATGAGGTCAGCTTCGCTGTTCGGGTCAACGATACGATGATGATGTCGTTTTCGTCACCCTGGAATCTGTCGACGGTCAGCACGGAAAGAGTCGGGAACTCGGTTTTCAACGCGGATTTCAGCTCTCGAGACTGGCCCAGGTATGGGGTGAGCACCGTCAGTTGGTCGGGCCGGAGGCCCTCTTTGCAGACGAGGAACCGCACCAAACATTGCACCATCTGCACTTCTTTGTGGTTGACCACCGAAAGACCGACACTCGACGCCTCTTCCGGGTGCTGGTGCGCCCAGAAGATGGATTCGGACGAGAAGCCAGGGAGGCGTAGGACCTTGCCACCGCCGTATGCCATGGTTCGGGTGGCCAGTGTGTGGAAGTCGGTGAGTGTGTCGTAGATGGGACGGACGACGTCGCAGATGGCGGGGACCATTCGTCGCTGCTCGGTCAGTTGGCAGAAGGGCGCCCGGCATGTTTCGATGAGTCGTTGGAACATCGACATTTCCATCCGGTTGTGCTCTGCATATGCCCTGCAGTCCACCGAAGGCATCAGCTGCTTGTGGTCGCCGATGAGGATCACCTGCGCGACCGAGTCGACGAAACAGCTGAGAACTTGCGATTCCAGGATTTCCGCCGCCTCTTCGACCATCAGCACGCTCGGTTTGACCGCGCGCAGCAGTGCTTGGCTCATGGCGGCCCCCGTCGTCGTGCACCCGATGATGTCCGCCTTCCTCAGCACTTCGAGCCGCGACTCGTCGAAGAGGTACTGGTCGATCACCAGCAGTTCCTGAAACTCCTTCCGCCGTCGCTCGTACTGCTCGTACAGCCCTTCCCTGTGCCGCAGCACCCAGTAGGCTGCCAGTGTCAGCCTGCGGTAGGTTGTGCTTTCGGTTGTTTATAGGTTCGTGTGGTTTCGGTTGTTTGTAGGTTCGTGTGGTTTCGGTTGTTTATAGGTTCGTGTGGTTTCGGTTGTGGACGCGTTCTACGCGGCCAGCCCGTGGGCAGGGCTTTGTCGCGAGGGGTGCAATCCCCTCTTCGCTGAACTAGACATCGGTGTAGTACAACTAGGGGCAGCATTGCTAGGTACGCATCGGAGTGATTTCGTGACCTGCGCAGCCCCAGTTGCGAGCCCGGGCGTAAATTGGACGCCAGAACGCAAAAGAATGCGCTAGAACGTGCCAGCGTCGTTGTGTACATCCACCTGAAGCAATGAGGCTCGCTTGCCAAGTCGGGTGGTAAGCCTCGTTGGGCTCGTGAACAGAGTGTTCCAGGGGAGTGGCGTGCGAGCCTCGTGCAACACCAGCTTCTAGCAACTATACAACACGACTGAACAGAACACGGAGAAAGCCCCTTCAGGCACCCAACGACTGAACAGAACACGGAGAAAGCCCCTTCAGGCACTCAACGACTGAACAGAAAAGGTCACACCGCTGCTCCCGAGAGAGCGACCAGAGGTCATCGACGTCGGCGAAAGGTGGAGTGATGAGCGGCCCGGTCCTGAGGCAGTTTGGCACCTCCTCGCCTTCTGCGCAGGCCGCAATGTCCTGCGGGGTCGCCTTGCGCGTGCATCGAGAGTTCACCGGCTCCTGCAGCACAAGAGAGCTGTAGAACGCCCGCCGTGAGCGCAGGTTGTTCACGAAGTCCTGGATTTTTAGTTTACTTCAACTTCGGCTGGTTCAAGGGTTAAAAGCTAGCAACGTTTTCCCGGCTCTTTTCCTGGTTATTTGCCGTCGGGACCCACCACCACCAGCCTTCTTCTAGTGCTGCGTAGCGAAGGGACTTCCAACCTCGCTTTATTCTTCTTCTGCAAGAGCTGGTTTTCGCGTACTGCCGCTTTTGGAATTGGGAAACTGGTCGTAACTTAGTACCTGGTTTGCGTGTTGATATTGAATCACACGACTTTTGAAAGGATTGGCGGATCAGGTCCTCGGTTGTTGGGTACCAGTACCAGGTTGAGGCCTCGCTCTGTATTTCCTGTACCTAGCTTTGACGAGCGATTTCAAGGCAACCATCATTGCGAACCTTTTCAGAGTTCTCCACGCATAGTACGCCATCTGTCGGGTCGCACAGGTGTACTTGCTCTCTCGAGTCTGGGGCCAGTGGCGACCTGCTACCCATGCCCAGAGGCTTCGGCCAACCCGCGAAACCTCCCACTATTGATAGAGAACACTCTCGAGGGACAACTAGCGACGCTCTTGAAGGGAGACTAGCGAATAATTCTTCGAGGGAAAACTGGGAGAGGGACTCTCGGGGAAAGGACAGGGAGGACACCTGGTCGACGGACTCGAAGTTTTTACCGTCTGTGCGCATCGAGTTGAAGTTCGACGAGGCCGCCGCGTCGTCGCTGCTTCGCTGCTGCGCCTGCTGGCTCATGTACTGGTTGCGCAGGCGGGAAGCAGCCTCCTTCTCCTTGTTGAACGCCTCGTCGACATCATCCGGGTCAAGGGCGACCTCCATGATGTGTTCACCCGACTGTCCAAACAGTTGCAGCTCCTCTGTGCGGTGTTCTAATGGCGTACCTCCGTCCAGCCATTTGGACCAGCCTGCTTCCAGTAGCTTGTCGTCACTGGTGCCGTCGGCCAGGAAGGTTTCGAGTTGCGAGTGGGAGTAGAATGTGCGGATCAAATCGGCGTCCACTTTGCCGTTGTCCAAAGTGCGGATGGACTCAGCGAGGAGGTCCGTCGCACGCCGCAGGCTCTTCATCTTCGGCTTGTGGTCGAATTTCGCTTTGACGTTGTTCATGATGTTGTAGCGGTGCAGCCGTGCGCTCTGGCTTCGGGATCCGATACGGACCAGCTTCTTCGCGTGGCCTTGGCGGTCGCAGCAGTTCTTGCAGCAGAACCGCGTCAACGATGTACTCTGGCACGCGCAACGCGTGGGGTCCCGCAGGTCTCCGCACCACACTCCGCTGTCGAGGCAGTCCAGCAGGAACTGTGTTGGTTGTTTGCTTACGCTACGGAGTAGAGGGGGGTTATTCGATTTGTCGAATAATAAAAAAAGTTCCGGGTAGCCGAACAGTAGCAGGATCAAATAGTGGTAGTGTTTTTAGACAACCAGCCATGTGTCAAATAACTGTTATTATTCGACCCCCCCCCTTTACTTTCCCCCTCACAATTTGTGTATATTCTCTAACCCGCCCCCCAGACGATGATTCAATTCCGGTGTGGCCGCCCAATAGTAATTACGGTTGGCAATGCACCTATCCGACTGACCTAGTAGTAGTGTAGAACGGCAAGATGATCGCAGGAAGAAGAAGGCCCTGAAGGCAAGCAGCACACAGAGCTTGTACGCTGTAGACGCAGGCACGCCTTAGCAAGGAGTTATTCGAGGGAGAAGTCCTGAAAGCTCGTTCTCCGTCGAGAAACTGATTCTTGTCGACGATCCAAGAATATGGTTTACGACAGAAGAGGCGGGGTTTTCATACCTCATCGAGAGAGTGATTCTTGTACGTCAGCACGACGATAGGCCCGGGAGTCCCGCCTTCTTGCGCCAGGGAGCCGTCGTCGTTGGCAGCCTCGTACTCGTTCTTGAGCTCGCCGTTCGCCATCCGGATGCGGAACTCCGCGACGCACTCGACCAGGCGCGAGCCGATGAAACTCTTGCCGGTACCAGGGGGGCCCTGGATCAGCAGCAACGGCCGGTGCGGCAGCCACCGGAGGGCCCTGTGCTGCCCGGGCTCGTACACGTACCGCTCGAGCATCCGGTTCACGATGTTGAGGAACGCCTTCTTGTAGCACTCGGGCACGTAGCCCGGCAGCCGCTTCACCTCGCTCGTCGCCACTCCGCGCAGCAGCGTTTCGTTGAACGGGAGCGCCTTCTCGCGCCGCAGGTGGTCCAGCGCTTCGAGCACCGATTTGTACCCCGTGAAAAAAATCTGCGTTTCGAAGAACATCGACTCCTGCGGGTTCGGGGATTTTTGCTCACCGCACTACCCCCCCCCCTGAGAACCCAAAGTCCTGGAACGTGGACAAAGGGTTACAGGTGCTGACATTGAAAAGGTCTCGAAAAGGACCAACGTTTGCTGCTCTGAAAATCGTGCATTTTGCTCGAGTGATTTTGCAAAAGTCTCTGCGACTCACCTTCTTCTCCCCTTCTACGTCCGTAAAGGGTAAAGGGGAGGGTTAGGAGGAATATCGGGTATGCAGCGAGGCGACTGCTGGCGGGGTGTAGTGTGGCGTGAGACGGGTTTGGTTCACCCTACCTGAGGCCCTTCACTCTGCAGGGCGGAGTTCCGACCGTGAATTCCTAAACTCCTGCTGGAACGAACTTGGCGTGTGCGCGTTTCGAGTTAAGGGGTTTGCTTGAGATTCCGAGATTTTAGTAACTTCTGTTGACACGTGGCCGATTCATTTTGCGTTCCACCCATGGCTTCCGAGCATGTGGTATGAAAGCCCGTATGAAACCCCCTCTTCCAATTCCCTCTGACACATGATTTCAACTACCTCTAGCACAATAAAACTTCTCTGAAAGATATCGATCCACATATCAAATTGATTCAATGAAGAGAGAAAAGTTTGGAAAACAATGCGCCAGAGGTTCATATTGCTCGACATCCCCCCAGACCGCGAACCGTTGGTCCGTGGAAAGGCCCCGCCGTGTTTGCTCAATAATGCTGTGGAAAACACACCGTTTGCGATACGCCAAGAGCTTCGTTCTGCCGGAGGCTGCGCAGCATCTCGTCGGGGTCGCCTTCGAGAACTTCGAGCACCACAATCCCGGCGTCGGTAGTGTGCATGTCGTTGAAAGGCACCGTGCACCACCACATCTGAAATAAATAAACAAGGGGTTTTCAATGGTTGCCCAGATTGGTTTGATTTATAGCACTAACTATACGGATCCCCCGTCGATGTATTGGGGAGGCGATGTTCCTCAGGCAGCCATTATGGGCGACCTTGACACAAAGAGCATCTTTTTCGCATAGCCTCGATGCGCTGAAACCCTGCAGGGTGAAGTACTGCTTCCTGCCGTTTGTCTGTCCGAGTTTTGAATGGTTGTCCAGATTGATTTGATTTATAGCACTAACATTCTGGACAGCCCTTGGGGAGGCGATGTTCCTCAGGCAGCCCTTATGGGCGACCGTTGGCACAAAGAGCATATTTTTCTCATAGTCTCGATGCGCTGAAACCCTGCTGGGTGATGTACTGCTTCCTGCTGTTTGTCTGTCCGACCCCTGCATGAAGCTCGCCTTCGAAAGTCAAATTCCTGGCCGTTGTCCTTTGTTCAACCGTTGTGATGTGGAATTGCCTGTTTGACACTTCGGCAAGAAGGAAGAAGAGAGGGAAACGGCTTGGCTTACCTTCGTGGCCGCGTTGTTTTTGTCGAGGTTCGATGTCGTCATGACGCAGACGAGCGTGTCCTTCTCCAGCTGCTTGAACGGGTTGAACGCCGGTGGCTTCTCGAACCGCAACGTCATCCACAAGCCCCGGTTGCCAACTGCCTCGCCGACGACCCGAACATCTCGGTACTGTAGGTGAGAGGGTGAGGCTTGCTTCTTGGTTTATTTCCCGTTCCCCGCGGGAGGCCGCTAGGTCCTTTAGGTGCCAGGGAAAGCCTGCTACACACAAGAGACAAGCTTCACGTGTTCGGCGGTACTGCAGAGCCACGGACCTACGGGTCAAGTGGCTACCGATTTCCCAAACTAAGCATCAAGGCGTGGCGCACGTTGAAGCTTGGCGCTCGCGCTGAACACAAGCTCGTCGAGACAGTCAGCCACAGGGCAGAGCGGACGGGGTTGTAGCACTGTGCTGCCTCCGACTCAAGCTTTGCAAAAAAAAAAAAAAAAAAAAAAAAAAAAAACAGTGGCTGACCGTCACGTTCCTGGACCCGGAGCGGCCTTTTTCTTTTTTTTTTTCTTTTTCTTTCTTCCGTTCCCCGCCCCAATGACAGCAACTGTCATACTAGCCCACTTAGAGGGTGGTTGATTCCTGTCAGTTCGTGGCAGGTTTCCTCTACCGGCCACCCTGCTCAGTGATGGGTGGCACGCGTGCGCACCAATTTTCAAAAAAAAGACAGGCGCTTCGTTTTGTTTGCGTGCCGGTTGATCGTTTTTTTCCACTTGTATTTACCCTGTGTATATTCACCAAAACACGCTGCCTACGTCTTTTTAGCCTGCACAATACATTGAAGGGCAACCCGCAAGATTGTTGCCCCTGAGCCGGGACCGCAGGCATGAGGCGATACAAACACCGCCACAACGCGAACAGTGTCGTCCGTTGGCGACAACATAGGCGGTGTCGCATGATGGGGAAAAATGGTTTTGAGTGATTTAACACAGCACGCTGCCATCCAACACTTTTTGATATAGACAAGCAAGCTTGTTACCATAAAAAAGTGTCGGTCACACGAGCCACGGAAATGGCAAAGCACATAGGAAAAAAGAGCGCGCGCTAAAATAAGTCGTTATGTCGGCAATAGGCAACAAAGATACACGCACAAAGTACACGTACTGCCACACAGCTAATACGTTTCCCACGCTTGCATACTATACCTTAAAGGAGCCTAGACGACAATGGTCACCCGGAGACTTTAAAACCCCGGATCCCTAAGCGAGCTTGCACTCTACAAAAGTGCGCACGGCCGCACGGCTGCGCCACTTCCAGCACCGTGCTTGCGTACACGCGTACAACAACTGCTACTCGATGGTCTAGTTTCTGCGTTTGTTGACGTTGTGTGCTCAGCGTTGCAACTAAATCACACCCCATACTGTGGATGGCAACCTTCAAAGGAGAGAGAGAGAGAGAACGAGTTAGAGTGCAGGGACCATCTCTCCGAAGAGTATCCGGTCGCCCCACTACTGTCCCGTACTACTACGGCGGGCGTAAGTCGTTACGTCGTAGGCGCGGTGCGAGCCGCAGCCCCCTGTCACAGATGATAACTGCACCGATCGTGGCGCAGCCGGGGGCGTTCTGACTGACGGGCGAGACCGCCTGGCAGGCGTGTGTCGACACGTTGTGTCGCAAAGTCAAAGGATGCCGGTGTGCGGTTGGAATCTGCTTTGTCGCTGCACTCACCAGCGGGTAAATACAAACATCAAGCGTCAGCCATCGAGAACCGTCGAGCACCACCGCCGCGAAGCATGTCAACCCCTCATAAAAAAAAACAGGCATACCTGCTTCGTGCTGCGATCCAGATCAACCTCTTCCTTCTTGGATGGCTCGAACCCGGAACAACCTAAGCGCCACTGAATGCTGCGAACAGCGTTGTGGAAGCAGTCAGCTCGCAGCAGGTTGAAGTGGCACCCGACGTAGTCATCGACTGACTTCCACGGGAGTTTCGTTGCAATCGGCTGCATGGTGGTTGAGGTGTACTGGAAGAAGGAGAAGCCTGTCAGTCAACCGCAGTTCTGGGACTGCTAGTGCGTCACACCCCTCGACTTGTACTGACGTGTTCTTTCAGGATCCGGTCATTGGGCACAGGGTGTCTGGTACAAAGAAACAAACACGCAGAGTAGTTGACCTCGGTGGCGGAATTCTATACCGGAAATCTCTCCACAGCGTGCACTGTTGAAATTCTTTTCACCGCCGCGGTAAGATTTGCTCGAAGTTTGCTGTATCTGCACCCAGCACAACGGGTATGTTCTTAGCACCCAAGTAATTTCTACCCTGTTTCTCATTCGAGCCCGGGATTCCTCCCAATCACCAAAAGATGCGGTGTTCCAACACTTTAGAGGGCAACCCACAAGGGTGTACGTGCTAAAAAAAAAGACGGGAGAGCAAGAAGAATTGAAAGGAAATAAAGCATACTAGGTTCTCGGAGTGCAGGGGATGCATAGGATCGTCGGGTGAGTGCAAAAAGCACTCCATGGAGGGGAACACCTTCCGGCTCTCGGTACCCTGTCGTTCGTGGTGTTGGCTGCATGTTCTCATGTATTTGGGCCATAACCCCCAGAGTGATAGAGAGGAATAAGGGCAGGTTCGTTTCCTAGCCAACTTTCTGCTTTACTCTACTCAATGCACATCCGCGATGGCGGCACGTGGGTGAGGATTTTACAGGATTTCAGCGCCTGCAAACAGTCCACTGCAACGTTGGGGTTCGCCATTTTGTTCGCCGTTGTGTGGTTGTGTGTCGATTTTAGAGACGGAGCCTGGAATTTGGGGTTGAGGCCGAACGTAGAACAGCCAAGCAACGACTGTCCGCCAGTCCGTGTTGGTTCGCGCATTGCTCAGGCTAGGGGGGCCCTAAAAAATGGTATCTGGGCAAAAAACGAGCTGCATCCGCTGCTGGTAGCTTGGGACAAGTTCCCTTGATCTTTCGCAACTGGCAGTCTCCTGAAGCATTTCCTACAAAGCGGGTGCTTATACAAAAAGACAACGAGCATACGAAACGGATTCGGGCGCACAAGACGCGGAGCTGGTTCTGCGCCTGCTCGTTGGGGCGGACGGCGGACTCGCTGTAGGCTTTGTTGAGCGATTCGAGCAGCCCGACCATGAAGTCGAAGTACGACTGCGGGATGTCCTTCGGAGAGCCGGACTTGTAGCAGAAGTTGCGGAGGCTTTCGACGAAGACCGCGATGTCGAGACCCTGCAGGAGCTGTGTGTTGTCGCACACGAGCTTGGTCAGGTCCTTGACCAGGTCCAAGAACAGCGTCGCTTGCACGTTTCGGAAGAAACGGGCAAGTACGGGCCGGAAGCGAGACTCGCGCAAAGCGGGGTACGCGCAGAGTTCGATGATGGACATGACGCACTCGTACCACGAGATGCCGCCTCCTCCGCCGACGGTCGCCGGCTTCTCGGCGAGGATGCCGACCAGCTGCGCCCAGTCGGCCTGGTTGACGATGATCTTCTGCACCATCTTCCCAGGCTGCGTCGTCGCCTTGCACCCGGCGCAGAACGCCGCGACGTCGGCCGGCGTCAGCTCGCGGTCCACCATCGGCCGGACGCAGGTGGCCCTCTCCCTCACGCTGCGCGCCGGCGCGTTCGCCTCGGCCCGGATGACCCTCGGCGCGTCTATCCGCAGGTTGACCTTGTCCTGCAGCCTGATCTGCCGCAGGCCGTAGTCCGCCCAGTCGATCATGAACGAGGTCGTTGCGTTCCGCTCCGGGACGAAGACGTCGCCGAAGCCGGTGTCCTCGTTCAACGCCACGATGACGCCCTCTAACTCGGCGCCGATCTGCAGCTCCCGCGAGAGGCCCTCCTTCCGCCGGTGCTGAATCTGCTTCTTCTCCTGCTCGAAGTCCTTCTTCTCCCGCTGCACTTCGGACTTCTTCCACACGGAGAACGCGTTCCTGCGGGTTGTGTTCCGCGCTTGCCTCGCTCTCTCCCCCAACCCAAAAACTTTCGACAAGCGCATGCGTGTGCAACGATTGCCACTACACAGCACTGACTGGAACAAAAACACCGCATACTCGCATGCACGCGCGGATCGGGCTGCATGACATGTGCGCGGCCCTCACCTCGCCCGCTATATTACCCCCTCTCAGGCCCTCTCGCCCGCTATAATACTCCCTCTCAGGCCCTCACCTCGCCCGCTATATTACCCCCTCTCAGGCCCTCTCGCCCGCTATAATACCCCCTCTCAGGCCCTCTCGCCCGCTATAATACCCCCTCTCAGGCCCTCACCTCGCCCGCTATAATACCCCCTCTCAGGCCCTCTCGCCCGCTATAATACCCCCTCTCAGGCCCTCTCGCCCGCTATAATACCCCCTCTCAGGCCCTCTCGCCCGCTATATTACCCCCTCTCAGGCCCTCTCGCCCGCTATAATACCCCCTCTCAGGCCCTCTCGCCCGCTATAATACCCCCTCTCAGGCCCTCTCGCCCGCTATAATACTCCCTCTCAGGCCCTCACCTCGCCCGCTATATTACCCCCTCTCAGGCCCTCACCTCGCCCGCTATTACCCCCTCTCAGGCCCTCTCGCCCGCTATAATACCCCCTCTCAGGCCCTCTCGCCCGCTATAATACTCCCTCTCAGGCCCTCACCTCGCCCGCTATATTACCCCCTCTCAGGCCCTCTCGCCCGCTATAATACCCCCTCTCAGGCCCTCTCGCCCGCTATAATACCCCCTCTCAGGCCCTCTCGCCCGCTATAATACCCCCTCTCAGGCCCTCTCGCCCGCTATGATACTCCCTCTCAGGCCCTCACCTCGCCCGCTATAATACCCCCTCTCAGGCCCTCTCGCCCGCTATAATACCCCCTCTCAGGCCCTCTCGCCCGCTATAATACCCCCTCTCAGGCCCTCTCGCCCGCTATAATACCCCCTCTCAGGCCCTCACCTCGCCCGCTATTACCCCCTCTCAGGCCCTCACCTCGCCCGCTATAATACCATATTACCCCCTCTCAGGCCCTCTCGCCCGCTATAATACTCCCTCTCAGGCCCTCACCTCGCCCGCTATAATACCCCCTCTCAGGCCCTCTCGCCCGCTATAATACCCCCTCTCAGGCCCTCTCGCCCGCTATGATACTCCCTCTCAGGCCCTCACCTCGCCCGCTATATTACCCCCTCTCAGGCCCTCTCGCCCGCTATAATACCCCCTCTCAGGCCCTCTCGCCCGCTATTACCCCCTCTCAGGCCCTCTCGCCCGCTATAATACCCCCTCTCAGGCCCTCTCGCCCGCTATAATACTCCCTCTCAGGCCCTCACCTCGCCCGCTATATTACCCCCTCTCAGGCCCTCTCGCCCGCTATAATACCCCCTCTCAGGCCCTCTCGCCCGCTATGATACTCCCTCTCAGGCCCTCACCTCGCCCGCTATATTACCCCCTCTCAGGCCCTCTCGCCCGCTATAATACCCCCTCTCAGGCCCTCTCGCCCGCTATGATACTCCCTCTCAGGCCCTCACCTCGCCCGCTATAATACCCCCTCTCAGGCCCTCTCGCCCGCTATGATACTCCCTCTCAGGCCCTCACCTCGCCCGCTATAATACCCCCTCTCAGGCCCTCTCGCCCGCTATAATACCCCCTCTCAGGCCCTCTCGCCCGCTATGATACTCCCTCTCAGGCCCTCACCTCGCCCGCTATATTACCCCCTCTCAGGCCCTCTCGCCCGCTATGATACTCCCTCTCAGGCCCTCACCTCGCCCGCTATAATACCCCCTCTCAGGCCCTCTCGCCCGCTATGATACTCCCTCTCAGGCCCTCACCTCGCCCGCTATAATACCCCCTCTCAGGCCCTCTCGCCCGCTATAATACCCCCTCTCAGGCCCTCTCGCCCGCTATAATACCCCCTCTCAGGCCCTCTCGCCCGCTATGATACTCCCTCTCAGGCCCTCACCTCGCCCGCTATATTACCCCCTCTCAGGCCCTCTCGCCCGCTATAATACCCCCTCTCAGGCCCTCTCGCCCGCTATAATATACCTCCCTCTCAGGCCCTCACCTCGCCCGCTATATTACCCCCTCTCAGGCCCTCTCGCCCGCTATAATACCCCCTCTCAGGCCCTCTCGCCCGCTATAATACCCCCTCTCAGGCCCTCTCGCCCGCTATAATACCCCCTCTCAGGCCCTCTCGCCCGCTATAATACCCCCTCTCAGGCCCTCTCGCCCGCTATGATACTCCCTCTCAGGCCCTCACCTCGCCCGCTATATTACCCCCTCTCAGGCCCTCTCGCCCGCTATAATACCCCCTCTCAGGCCCTCTCGCCCGCTATAATACCCCCTCTCAGGCCCTCTCGCCCGCTATGATACTCCCTCTCAGGCCCTCACCTCGCCCGCTATATTACCCCCTCTCAGGCCCTCTCGCCCGCTATAATACCCCCTCTCAGGCCCTCTCGCCCGCTATAATACCCCCTCTCAGGCCCTCTCGCCCGCTATAATACCCCCTCTCAGGCCCTCTCGCCCGCTATGATACTCCCTCTCAGGCCCTCACCTCGCCCGCTATAATACCCCCTCTCAGGCCCTCTCGCCCGCTATAATACCCCCTCTCAGGCCCTCTCGCCCGCTATAATACTCCCTCTCAGGCCCTCACCTCGCCCGCTATAATACCCCCTCTCAGGCCCTCTCGCCCGCTATAATACCCCCTCTCAGGCCCTCTCGCCCGCTATATTACCCCCTCTCAGGCCCTCTCGCCCGCTATATTACCCCCTCTCAGGCCCTCTCGCCCGCTATAATACCCCCTCTCAGGCCCTCTCGCCCGCTATAATACCCCCTCTCAGGCCCTCTCGCCCGCTATAATACTCCCTCTCAGGCCCTCTCGCCCGCTATAATACCCCCTCTCAGGCCCTCTCGCCCGCTATGATACTCCCTCTCAGGCCCTCTCGCCCGCTATAATACCCCCTCTCAGGCCCTCTCGCCCGCTATGATACTCCCTCTCAGGCCCTCACCTCGCCCGCTATATTACCCCTCTCAGGCCCTCTCGCCCGCTATAATACCCCCTCTCAGGCCCTCTCGCCCGCTATGATACTCCCTCTCAGGCCCTCACCTCGCCCGCTATAATACCCCCTCTCAGGCCCTCTCGCCCGCTATAATACCCCCTCTCAGGCCCTCTCGCCCGCTATGATACTCCCTCTCAGGCCCTCACCTCGCCCGCTATAATACCCCCTCTCAGGCCCTCTCGCCCGCTATGATACTCCCTCTCAGGCCCTCACCTCGCCCGCTATAATACCCCCTCTCAGGCCCTCTCGCCCGCTATAATACTCCCTCTCAGGCCCTCACCTCGCCCGCTATAATACCCCCTCTCAGGCCCTCTCGCCCGCTATAATACCCCCTCTCAGGCCCTCTCGCCCGCTATAATACTCCCTCTCAGGCCCTCACCTCGCCCGCTATAATACCCCCTCTCAGGCCCTCTCGCCCGCTATAATACCCCCTCTCAGGCCCTCTCGCCCGCTATAATACTCCCTCTCAGGCCCTCACCTCGCCCGCTATAATACTCCCTCTCAGGCCCTCTCGCCCGCTATATTACCCCCTCTCAGGCCCTCTCGCCCGCTATATTACCCCCTCTCAGGCCCTCTCGCCCGCTATATTACCCCCTCTCAGGCCCTCTCGCCCGCTATATTACCCCCTCTCAGGCCCTCTCGCCCGCTATAATACCCCCTCTCAGGCCCTCTCGCCCGCTATAATACTCCCTCTCAGGCCCTCACCTCGCCCGCTATATTACCCCCTCTCAGGCCCTCTCGCCCGCTATATTACCCCCTCTCAGGCCCTCTCGCCCGCTATATTACCCCCTCTCAGGCCCTCTCGCCCGCTATATTACCCCCTCTCAGGCCCTCACCCCCTCGCCATCTTTTTTCGCGTCAAAGTTCCTGTTCTGGCCGTCGGCTCCCTTTGAAAAAAGGTTGAGCTCTGGGCCGGTGCGGGAGCTTCCCGGCGCGGAGAAGAATGGAGATGGAGGTGTTGCGCTCAGGAGCAACTTTCCCACGCTGTGGTCAGATTAGCCACAACGTATTGTGGGTAAATGTTGTGGTTATTCTGACAATGTTGTGGCTATTCTGACAATGTTGTGGCTATGCTGACAGTGTTGTGGCTATTCTGACAATATTGTGGCTATATTCTGACAATGTTGTGGCTATTCTGACAATGTTGTGGCTATTCTGACAGTGTTGTGGCTATTCTGACAATGTTGTGGCTATTCTGACAATGTTGTGGCTATTCTGACAATGTTGTGGCTATTCTGACAGTGTTGTGGCTATTCTGACAATGTTGTGGCTATTCTGACAATGTTGTGGCTATTCTGACAATGTTGTGGCTATTCTGACAGTGTTGTGGCTATTCTGACAATGTTGTGGCTATTCTGACAATGTTGTGGCTATTCTGACAATGTTGTGGCTATTCTGACAATGTTGTGGCTATTCTGACAGTGTTGTGGCTATTCTGACAATGTTGTGGCTATTCTGACAATGTTGTGGCTATTCTGACAATGTTGTGGCTATTCTGACAATGTTGTGGCTATTCTGACAATGTTGTGGCTATTCTGACAATGTTGTGGCTATTCTGACAGTGTTGTGGCTATTCTGACAATGTTGTGGCTATTCTGACAATGTTGTGGCTATTCTGACAATGTAATGGCTATTCTGACAATGTTGTGGCTATTCTGACAGTGTTGTGGCTATTCTGACAATGTTGTGGCTATTCTGACAATGTTGTGGCTATTCTACAATGTTGTGGCTATTCTGACTACATCGGGAAAGTTGTGGGTGCGGTACTGGGTTGCAATACGCTCTATTATTCGGGGCAACTCGCAAGATCCCGCAAAATTGAAAGTACTCAAAATACCCGAGGGGCTGCCTTGTGCTTTTTTTTACGAAGGAGGCTCGAGGGGGAGAAGCAAATGCAACAACAAAGTGGTCCTTTTTGTTGAACGCTTACGCCCGCCACTAAACCCAGATTTAACTGGGTTTCGTGTGGGCCACAGCACAGTTTCCGCCTTTAGAGAGTTTGCAACCGACAGCCTTCCTCCAAGTATTTCCTTTAAAACAGGTGTTTCAAGGAAAGTTGTGGGTTTGTTGCGATTCGGGCTGCTTTTCTTTTTCTTCCCCCGTTGTTGACGACTATGTATGTTGCTCTCAGCTCGAAAAAAAACATACTGGCGCTGGATGTGCATCTTGGACTGCAGGTACGAGTCGTCTGTAGGGGCGGCCAAGCCGCGGTCCAAAATCCTGGTCTGCCGCAGAGTGTGGTCCATCGGCTCGTCGGTGCTGACGGTCCACGGGCACGCCGCGTTAGTGGCCAGCAACTCTTCCTCCAGCCACACGTTGATGACCTGCTCCTTGACAGCGACAGCCTCCGGCGTGGTGTCCATGAACAGGTTCAGCGCCATTTCACGCTCATCGACGTTGTCAGCGCGGGCATAGTACTCTTGCAGCCGCGGATGCACGGAGCAGAGGTCCAACAGGGTGACCGGCGCACGCGCTACTTGAGAAGCATCCGCCCACTTGAAAGGGGGAGGTGCCATGATGCCGCGCCCCCCCCTTCCGAGCGAGTCTTTTGTCTCCCTGCCCGCCCTTTTTTCTCTTTGGGGCAGGCCCTGGCGAAAGAAAGGTGAAAACGGGTGTTTGCCTGGAGGCTTTTTCGTGTTATTCTGCAGATGCTTTTTCGAGCTATCTTTGTGTGGCTATGCTTTCAGAGTTAAAGTTCGCTTGAAATTCCGGGGTTTTAGGGGCTCCGTGTGACCGTTCATGAATGGGTTCTCTTAGAGCAAGAAAGGGCTATATGGTTACGGGTTGTATATTTAGTTCACGCTTTCGTTATGGGTGACACCTGGTCCAGACGAAATATCGGGGAGTATCGGGGAAATTCGGGGAGTTTCGGGGTATTTCCTTTGTGGCGACCACTTTCCCTGCAACCGGCCTTGGCGAAGGCGGGGAGGGGGATACGCTATTCGGGCTCTACCTTGCGCAAAGCGGTCCCGTGTTTGGCTATGCCCCGAAGACGAAGATAGAGGAGGACAGACTGGGACGTACAGGTGGACACGGTCTGACACAGGTAGCGACAGGATCCGCGGCAAGGGGAGCAGACCGTTCCACCAGAGGTCGTGCGGGTACAGAGACGATGCTCGTGCTCGAGTCGCAGCTGGGACGAACAGGCACGCCTTCAATGATGAGGTCTGGGGGATGGACGTAGGATTGGACGTGCTGGTGGGAGGCCTTCGAAGACGGCACCTCCGGCAAGAAGGGGCAGAAGAGGGTAAATTTAGTGGGCGGCGGAGACCCAGCGCATGGAGGTAGGCGTGCCCAGGCCGCTACCACGGATGCCTGCAGCACGAAATGCCGATGTGCGGAGTCGGCGGCGAAGAGACAGAAGCGCGGGCCTTCGCCCCCGGGGACGCCCGAAGCGACACCGAAGTCGAGACGCAAGCTGCGACCATCGGCCCAAAGCACCACAAGGGAAGCGGCGGATGCTGGCGCCAACACCGCCATCGAGAACGCCGCAGAAGGCGACGACACTAGGACGGCCGCTGCAACGAAGCGGCGGCGTAAGGACTCGCCATCATCGAAGACAGAGACGTGCACTCCGCGGCGGGCAGCGGTGCAAGATAAAGTGCCAGTGACGAAGAGAGGTAGCACGAAGAGTGTGTGTGCGACGGACCTGTTTTGTATCTTTACATGGCAGGTTCCAACGCTGCCAACTTTCTTTTTTGTACTGACATGTCCAGCGTGGTATGTTGTTCCAAAAAAAAAAAAGAAAAAGAGAGCAGATGCAGATTATCGCCGCAGGCTCTTTGCATGCTAACCCTAACCACCAGGACCAGGGGCCCAACCAAAATGAGAGGCACGATGGCAATCCTGAAAGCAGGGTTGCAGGATGATGCTTGGCCGAGGATAAGGTTGCTATAGCGGCTGGGACAGAGAGATAACGCAAGATAGAGAGTCCTCCTTATGGGGTGTGGTCACGCCTTCGCAGTCCCAGGGCCTCCACCCACCTGCATACGGTCGTCGGCTGACCTTTCCCGAGACGAGTTGGAATGCGGGTACCATCTTTCCGGAGATTTCCGGTTCCTCCCGTACTCTACAACTTTACACATAAGTGAATGTGGACTCCGAAGTGGACACTCCTTTCAACCGGGTGCACGAAATCAGATTTCCGGTAACTCACTGTTTCCGATACGGCTTCCAATCATCGAAGGCTAAACTCGGGTGCAGGAGCGGTGCTCGTCGTTTGGGACCAGACGCCGGGCGCGAATACTTCTTGGAATTGAAGAGTTTGACACAAGGATGGCAAACTCGTGGGAAGGTTGCAACCGCAAACAGGAGTCAGATGATGGTTGAATCTGCGCTCATGCACAAGACGCTCCTGTTCCAGACTCCTCCCTGTGTCCAAGGACTCAAAGGCAGGTCCTGCAGGTTTTCAGCAACTGCTGGTTCGCCTTGAGGCCCTCCGAATCCGCAGGCTGCAGGGTATGCCTCAACAACTGCCTAGGAGTCCAAGCTACAGTTGGTAGATGCATCCGAGTTCTCTCGCACGGTGTTAAGAAACGCCCTGCAAGCTGTCGAGGTGGCCAAGGAAGAGGATCGGAGGAGGAGGAACACGGACGGCTCAAGAGAGAACCGCGTCCGAAGCACATTAGCACACCTACCTGCACACCTCACCCACTTGCCCGCCCATCCACCCCAACTACCCACTTGTTCATCCATCCACCGACCTGGCCACCCCCATCCACCCATCTGTCCACTCAACTACCAACCTGTACACCTGCCCACCCACCGGCCCCACTTTTTCCCACAAAAATCGGGCTGAGTATCGGGGAGTTCGGGGAGTTTCGGGGAACTTACCAGGAGCCCGGACCAGGTGGCTGGGTTATGGCTAGCCATGTCTGGGACTGTTTGTGACCGACACCAAGTACATTCCTTCGTGGAGTGCAGTCTTGGGCCCCCCACGTTCTACAAGTTGAGCAGGGGTTGCCTTGTAGCCCGTACCGGTCTGTTGTCCGTGTTTTTATGTATGTTCTAGCGTTATTTTCATTCGTCTTCTTAACCATTGGTCAGGTGCGCAAAATGGTGTCAGCCGAAGCTGGTGAAACTCGGCGCAGACCTCCGGGAACCTCGTACTGCTCGTCGGTTTCACGGGAACGCATGACGCTCTTTTTTGTGGCTTCCGACGATCGCGTATGCGCGTACAGAACGATGTCTTTCGATTGTTCGTTTGTTCGATGCTTGGACGGGGGCAACGATAGAAAGCTCTACTGTATGGCTAGATTTGAATTCGTGCTTGCGCCAGTTTTTGTGTTTCCGGCGATAATCGCGTAGCAGTTGCCTGTGACGGCGTTCTTTTGGTTGTTGTTCAAATAGTCAAAAGGTTGCTTAGACTCGCTGCAGATCTGCTGCTTGGCTCTGCATGTAGAGTGCAGTGATGACGGAGCTGGCGGTTGATAGAGTGATGATGGTAGAAGTTTCTTTTTTTTTTTTTTTCCAACCACGGCCAGTTTTCAAACTTCGTTCTGCACTCCTTCACTACCGGCTGGTGACCATGAACGGCGCGGTGACTATATGCTCAGTACGCGTATTGACCAATCAAGGGAATTTGAAGGATGGACAGAACGTTGACTTGCACAACAGAAACGAACCCAAAGAAGAAAATGCGAAGAACACAACGAGATCTTTCGAGCAATAAAGGCTTCTTTTGTTGCTTGCTTGTTAGTTTTGTATGTTTTCCGACGATCCCGCGGGTGTATAGACTGATGCCTTTCGTTCTTCTCTTTCTGATCATCGGAACTTCCATATTGGGGGTTCCTTCTTGCTTTCAAAACTATTACTGTTGGTTGCAGTGCGCGTTTGGTCGGATAGCTGCGGCTACGTTCTGAAACAGTCTCCTCGAAACTTCTACTCGCTTGATGTGCTGTTCCAGCTGGGCTCAGTACTATTGCGCAAAATACGGCCATGAGCTGGCCTCCTTTTTTTTTTAGCTTGATTTTTTTTGAAGAGGCGACTTGTAGCTTGGCCGGTTGGTTGAGGGGCAGTTGGACAGCTGAGCCATTGACTACCCTTTCTACGGGGTCGGTGTCGGAGGCGCAGCATCAGATCGAGGATCAGGGTCTTGGCTTCTTCCGTTCGCATCAGACCCCTCGTCCGTCGTATGCTTGCGATAACCGTGAGACACGGACGTCGGACCGAGCACGGCACACGCGCTTTGGGCCGGAGCCCCGAGCCGTAAGCACAGGTTGCAGAGTTGCACATCAGACCGGCCATGACCTGGTGGTGCAGGACAAACAAGTACACGGGACACGGTGTAAAGAAGTGTACAAGCCGGTTCCGAGCTGGGACGTATCACAGTTTTTCCGAAACCAATTTTTTGAACCAGTCCACCCCTATTTCCTGGCAGTGCACCGAACTGCCTGCTGCTGTCCTCCACAGGCTAGCACAAGCTAGCACAGGCTAGCACGGGCTAGCACAGGCTAGCACAAGCTAGCACAGGCTAGCACAAGCTAGCACAGGCTGTCGTAGGCAATTGTAGTCACCTGGTGACGAATGCAGGTTATCGCTACAGAAGTTCTGCATGCTCACCTCAACAATTGTAGGGCGGTTCGGCTTCGTTTTAGCCCAAAACCCGGTTTTGGAAACCGGGGAAACCGACCTTGACTTAAGCCCTGGTTGTTTACATGGTCTGCACACAGGGCCCATTTCCGAAGTGATTCCGAAGTGATTCCACTCTCCAAAACACAAGGGGTGCAGACAGTCGCTTTTCGGTGGGCTGGGATGTGCACCCCGGACCCCCTGCACGTATTACCCCATTTCCGAAGTGATTCCGAAGTGATTCCACCCCTTTTGTGGCAGACCATTACAGGGTACTAGTTCAGAGGTTCCTGGGGTTTGCAGATCTACAGACAGTAGAGCGCACTGCGGCCGGTGTGTTGCCGGGACTCCCGGCATCTGACCGGCCCTGCATCCAGCCCAAGAATGACCGAACTTTTCTAACGCTCTCAAGACATTGGAAGACTTGCAGCAGCATTCGCGACGGTGTGCAGGTCATTGCATCATATAAATTAGCCCAGGAAGACCGATTTTTGAAACGCGACAGTTCGAAATCTTTGTAACAGCACACTTTGTGGCGCGTAGGGGGTACAAACTTCTCATGGGTCAAGCAGCTGCCGATTTTCCCAAGGCTAAGCGGCTATTGTGCCCTCGCGTGTTCCTTCGTGTAGCACGTTGTGGCACACTGCAGACGAGCTTGGCACTGGGCGCAAACCCGAGAAGACGAGCCCGGGTTGGACCCCCCCCCCCCCAACGAGGGCTTCGGCACAATCGGCTGGCCGCTACGCTCTTGTACCCCGGTGCGAACTCTCCTCTTTTCTCGGAGAGTCGCGATGACCACGAGAACACAAAAAAAATACTCGACATAGCTGCTTCGACTCCGAATGGAAGGGGGGAAATATAGAGGTAAGGGGCAAATACAATACAAACACAATCTGATTTGTTCTTCGCTTACACCACCACGTGTTTCAACACGTGGTTCGGTAGTTACAGCACTTGGGATCTCTTCTGTTCTTTGTCGCGCAGCATCGTCGAGCATTTCCTTTCAAGCTGGCGCTTATGTAAAACCGTACACCGCGAGAGTAGGAGAAAGTAGAAACGGAAACTACTTTTCGTTGACCGCACTACCCTGAGCCCAAATCCTGGACGTGGTTTCAGGTGGAAATCTTGGCAAATGATCATGATCAGAAGGTCCTACTTGGGCGGTTCAGTTTCCTCACGCATTGCATGTGGCTAAAAAAAAAAAAAATCACAGGAGGTGGGACTGGGCCCTGGGACTGCTAAGGCCCGACACGGAATCTCTCTTTTGTTGTGTGTTCTCTCTTTCTCTTTCCGCCGCTCGGGCGGCGCCCTTGTTGAGGCCGGGCTGGAGAGTGACGGGAAGAACTCGTTCTGGCCGACTCGTTGACATGGTCAACGAGCCCTTTCGCCAGTTAGCGAATTTTGTAAGGGACAACTCGTGTTCCCCACCCTTCCTTCCTCCACCCCTATGATCTCGAACGAAGGCATGGGGAGCTCATGACAAGCTATGGGCAGTCGGAAGGCCCAAGCCAAGACTGCCCAAGAAAAAAGCGAGGAGAGGGGTCTGACACGGACTTCGTTGCTTCGGCCTTGATTGCACGCAGAACTGTTGAAAAATGGCGGTGTGAGAAAGAATCCTCAATGAGGCTCGGTTTCACTTTTTTTCTCGTGAAGGCAGATGCTGCCAGCTCGCAACGTTTCAGGCAATGCCGCAAAGAACGCAAAGAATTGATTCAACAAGCCTGCCTGAAGAAAAGAACGATTTCTGGATTTTTGAGGGAGCGGGAGTGGTCGACACGCGCATTGTAAAGAAATCGCAGACGGTGTGGTAACCCCCCAGAGGTAGGGGATAATCTTAGTCAATGTTTAGGTAGGACGGTACCTCTCACTAACCGGGGAGAGATCTTAGATAGAGAGATGCGAGATGCAGGGGTGATGCCTAGCAGCTGGTTTTTCTTCGGGGGGGGGAAATGAGCCCGCGCGGGACTGGGGTGGAGGGGGGCCCTGTGGGCCCCTCCTTTTTTTTTTTTCACCGCGGCGCTGCATGCGCCTTGCATACGATTCATCGTAGGAATGCACAATTTCACATCACAGAATTTTACACCAAGCCTTCAGGGCTTCAGCACATAAGATTTCGACCCGCAGACCAAACCGCAGTTGGAGCTCGTCAATGAGGTCCTGTTCAGGTCGGAGGGTTTTCCGGAGACGGGTTTTTCAGGAACCATGGGCCAAACGCAAGATCGCTATGACTCCATGATCGGAAACCTGGGGTGCAGTAGACACACTGATGGTAGCTGCGCAACACAGTGTTCCGCAATCTCGATTGTCCGAGAATGCAGAACGTAAGTAAAGTAAGAAAGCAGGTGAAGTACATCTGATGACACGAAAAGCATTTGTCATTTGACTTCACGTGTTTCACGGTAAGTGTCGCGTTCGTGTACGAAATGCCAATGTGTTCCTTCCGTGGCCCTAAGTACAAACAGTAAGTGATTGTCATGTGACAAGAATATGCTTGGCATGCTGCTCTTCGGCACGACTTCCTCCACCATCGATTGCGACAAGAGCCCGGTTTCCGGCCTGAGCTAGCTCCTAACGCGTGAAGTCGCATCCTCAGGGCAAGGCTTCTGTGCAGGCTGGACTTCACCGTGTAGCGAGCTTAGAGAGCGAACGAACAATACAGGGGCGGGGCGCAGTGGTTCACATAACCAGGGGATCGGGCCCCTGGTTTTCAGCCTCAGTTTTCCCCCCGTACAACTTTCAGGTGGACAATCTCTCATCAAGGGATTGGCATTTTTTGCGCATTTTTTTGGCAGGGGCCGCACCCTGGATCTGGGCCCGGATCAATCCGATCTTTGCCGTTCTCGGAAAGAATAAAAATGGGTGCTCCTGCAGTTTGATGAGTGCACTGTGGGCTCCTGCAGTTTGATGAGTGCACTGTGGGCTCCTGCAGTTTGATGAGTGCACTGTGGGCTCCTGCAGTTTGATGAGTGCACTACAAAAGGTTTTCACCAGAAACTCCCGGGGTTAAAAAACCTTTTTTAACCGGCCTGTTTTTGAGAATATATTTTTGTTTGGTGAAGAAACAAATTTTTAACCATGCAGGATAATCCCTGCGGAGCAAGATCAACAGCACGCTGTGCTGCCCTGTGGCTCGGGCGCAAGCGTCGAGCCCCAAGGTACCGTTGGTCTGGAAACCAGTAGTCGAAACCCGTTTCTTTACCGCATTTCAAAGTTCTGGACTGTGCAGTTTGTGCAGGTGCAGGACCTGCACGCGACGTTTCGATTTTTTTCCTCGAATTGGATACGACCGTACCCTGGTGGAAGCACCCGGTTTGGGAAGTTAAGCACCAGCAGGCCTACTAGTACCATACGATATGAGGCTAGCTAGCGATACGAGGCGAGCTAGCGATATGAGGCTAGCTCTTTCCGGCTCCTCTTTCATTGGGGAAGCAGCTAAATTCGCCCGAGGCCGCTTCGGGACAGATGCCGCAGCGACACGTTACCTTACCGAGCACAGCCGGGAAAAACTGCTGCACGATATCTGGGCTTCACGGTGCTGAGAGCCACGGCTACGGGTCAAGTGGCCGAGCCTGGAGGGATTTGGGGGATCCCTGCTACCTACAATAGTAGTGTATCTTAGAGCACCAGCACAGGATCCGAAACGAGACGACTTGAAGTGCCCGAGTATTGTTCCAGAATGTGGACTCGTACGGCAACCGAAGTTGGTTGGGAGGGTAAGCGGACACGATGAGCCGGCCACAGAGAATGGAGCAAAAGGAGAGTGCGGGAAAAACTGAAGAAAAGCGGACATAACACCACAGTCGCTTTTCGGGTGCGAAGCGGCACGTCATTTCCCCCTGTGTCCCACCCTGGAAGCGGGTGTTCATTGTTGGCACAGTGACACACGCTCTTCTCGCTAATAGTTAACTCCCAGCTGCTGGGTGGGTCGCTTCCACGCCATCTTCTGTGTGGCCGGAGATCGCCGTGTGGGGAATGGAGGGGCGATGTACATTCGAGAGCTAGCATTTGATACACGGGGTGGTTCCCACAGGTTCCATAGTTCGTTGTTGCGGATGTGTTCGTTTTTTGGTCCTCAATGACAAGAGCAAAGTGCAGACCAGCCGACGCGGTGATTGTTTTCTCGGCCGGTCTGGAAAGGTGTGGAATACTTGAGCCGCAGCTCTGGTCAAGACAGACAGAAAAAAGATGGTGCTGGTATTCTTCGCACGAAGGGTGGGGGTCGGTCCTGCTTTAGGTTGCGTTTGGTTTTCCGACGCCCGCAATCGTGAGCAGCACAAAATCAAGAGGTCTAGTCAAAATATTCGTTTTGCAGTATTACTATAATGCGCTCAAGACAATTTCGAGGGCTCTCTTCGTCGGAGTAAGTGAGGGGTGTTTTCAACGTTTACGTGGTCTCAGGGAGGGTTCGCTTAAGACTGAGGTGACTGTCAGCATCTGGACAACAGGGCGTTTTTAAGGTTAAATTTTTGTTTGTGCGCACTAGCGGAACTCACCTGCTTTGGTAAGTTTCATGTAGTACGCTGCCAACTACTAATTTTTAGTACCAACAATGCATTGTTAACACAAAAAAGAAACCGCGGAAAGGATGCGGCTCCTTGTTCCACAATAAGCGGGAGAAACTCTTGATGTTGTTTAGGCAGAGCACTGACTCGCATGCAGACTTGATGCCAGCACCAAGTGGACGCGGATCATAATCGACGAGTCAAAAAGTACACTTCTATATCAGTCCGACTGCTGACGACAGTCATGCCCCACAAGCGTGGCGAGTTCGTTCGCGAGACAGGACGCTGTTATTTTTTTCTTTCCCCGGAAAACGTCCAGAGTATAGGACATTCAGCTTTGAGAGCGAAACTCGGCGACGCAATTTGTTAAGCACACTCTTGGAACAGATAACCAATCTTTGTTGCGTTTTGTGATTGGATGCCTGCAGGAGGGAATGATGCCGTGGTGCAACGCGTGAACCCCCACGGCATGTTTGGCATCAACTTGGCCGCAGCCTTTGTTGGTGCACACCTTATGTGTCGGTGCGCCCGGGAACATTACGTTTCCATGACGTGACAGCCACAACTGGCCATCGAAACGGGGAAACGCAACGTTTGCGGGCGTGTGTTTTTCGGGCACCCGGCAGGAGCTTTCGTGGCCGGGGGTTCGTTGCTGAGTACGTGCACCTCACCGTTTGAAAGGACTTCCCAACGAGTGCGCCTTTTGCTAGTATAATGGTAGTAGTAGTGGTAGTTTCTTGAGCGGAATATGCAGCAACAAACTGTGACGATAGACCGCACAAGTCGCCACGGACTACTTTTTTGCACGCACGGTGTCCTTCGGTCGCTTCTTGCCCCGCATACCGTTGTGCCCGCTGTGTGCGCTTCACGTTCGCTGCGGGGTCTGACGGAGAGATCCGAGGACTGACTCGGTAGTAGTGGCAGGCGCCGTGCAGCCGGAGCCAGTAGGTGCAGGGTGGAGCGGGGTTTGCTCTCCCGGGTGTCTACGATAGCAAATGACGCTGTGACTATTTTTTTGTGTTTTTGTGTAGTTGTCGAAAAACATCCGTTCGGACCAAAAGCACCAAGTGATTAACTCACGCTGCATCAACCTTGAAACAGTCCAACCCACGGGAGCATAGGAGCGTGAGAAGGCAAGCTAGATTGAGACGATGCCGGAAGGGGAGAGAGAGTTTGAGTAGAAATCTTCTGGCAGAGTACGATGCCGTGCATGTAGGGTACGCGCTTCCTTCCCCTGGACCCATTCCCCGCCACATGGTTTGCAAACCCGCACAACCTTGCACGCCTGAATCAGGAACTTCAAGTGCAAACGCCTGTAAGACAGAAGAAAACACATGGTCATCGTCTGCGGTTGGCTGCTCTAGACAAGGCGAGCGAGCCACAGGGCAAACCTGTCGCAGCAAAGGTCAGTGCATCGAGAACGTCAGGGTAGCTTTTGAAGGCCCTGCTCATGCGAAGAGCAAAGTATTCAGTGCACCCCGCGCCGAAATAGCGGAAGCGTCAAAGCATGAAGATCCCATTGCGGAACGCGATCGATGGCCTTGGAGATGCTAAACGACCGCTGACCGACGGTCTTGGAGACGCCAAGCGACTTACCGACGGTCTCGGAGACGATAAACGACTGGCCGAAGGTCTTGGAGATGACAAGCGACTGATCGACGGCCTCGGAGACGACAAACGGCTGTTGGGAACCGCCGGTGCCGGGTCAGAAGCGTCGTAGTAGTGGTGCGGAATGTACGAGAGGGCTTGCTGCTGGACTGGGGGGCCCTCGCTGCTGGAGAAGTCGCCGACGGGTTTGTTGCTGTAGTTGTAGTTCGAGGACGACGACTGCGTCGGGGCGGGGCTGCGGGCGGGGGCCACCACCGGGGTCGGCAGGTACGAGTAGTGGCTCCGGTCCATGTCCTTGCGCACTTCGAACGACTTTTCTTCTTCTTCTTCCTCCGCCTCTGCTGGTGGTGCGGGGGGCTCCTGCGCGGCTCGGTTCTTCTCTTCGAGATCCGCCTGGGCCTGGCGCGCCTTGAACGCTTTTTGCGACTGCTGCGCCACGATGAAGGAGGTGAAGCCGGCGCACGCGAGGAACAGCGAAACGGAGAACACGAGCCACCCCCAGCTGAACCTCACGCCGTCGTCCTCTTCCTGCGCGGCGCCGAGCTTCGCGTCCGGGTCGATGCACACGGCGATGTCCGCGGTCGCCTTTCCGACCAGGGGAAGCAGGCAGGCGCACTGCCAGTTCCCGGACCGGGTGCTGTCTTCGTCTTCGCACACCTGCCCGGCGCTCTGGCAGAACGCGACGATCGAACCGTCGGCGCACTCGCCTTTGTGCGTGCAGAGCGCGGGGGAACCGACGGTAGACCCGTTATACGGCGCCGCGCAGGCGCACATCCAGTCGCCGGGCGCCGTCGGCTTCGTGTTCGGGTCGACGCACAGCTGCGCGGGGGTTTGCCCGGCGCACGCTGTGTTGTTCGCACACTCGTCGACGATGCACCGTGCCGGCTCCGCCCGGGCCGGGTCGCCGTGTGTCGGCGGCGCGCAGTGGCACTCCCAGTCGAGGAACGAGTGCTCGGAGATGTTCCCGTCGATGCACACTTGGCCGACGGCGGAGCACACCGTGTTCGCGTGGCACTCGTTGCGCACCGCTCGGCACGGGGCCAGCGCCGCGGCCGCGGCGCCGCCGGTGAAGCCGGCTTTGCACGAGCAGTTCCAGTCGCCGACGCCGGGGCCGTCGGCGCAGACTTGGTTGTTCTTCGCGCACACTTCGCCGGCGGCGCCGATGTCGCACTCGTCGAGGGCGCACGCCGCCGGGCCCGAAGCGTCGCTGCCGTAATACGGGCGCCGACAGGTCTGCAGTGGGGGTGGTTTGATGCGGGTCCGCATACGCCCGTGCAGTACTAACATTACTGCGCGTATGTGTGACAGGATACCAGCAGCAGTAGAACATACCGGAACACACGAAAAACTGAAGGATCCGAACTGGTATCCTTTTTTTACCTACCTACCCCCCCCGTGGTGGTGTCGCCTCCGTTTAGCCCTTGTCAGTGTCGCCTTTTTGACTGAAAACGCGAGGCGACACTAACACGGGAAGACGGTTCTCAACAGGGTTTCCTGTATTTGCATGAAGAATGTCTCATCCTCACCAACAGCTTCCCGTGTTAGTGTCGCCTTTTGGGAAAAGGTGCCTTTAGGTAGGCGACACTAACACGGGGGGAAAACTTAGTTTAAGGTTGAGGCAGGACACCGTCTCTCATGCATGTTTGATGCTAGCATCAAGTCTTCTTCGACGGGGGGGGGTGTGTGGTTCTTGCCGATCGCCTGTTCGCCCCGGAAATGTTCTCTTTGTCGCGCTACCGAGGTACGGTAGGGAATGTGGTCACTTTTTGGGAACGTGTCAACCGGGCCAAGAAAGGGAGGAAGTGTGTTGTTCGATAATGAGAGCTGAGAGACCGTGGGTGGTCGAACCCGTAGATGCTAGGTAGATGGATAGCGGTGGAAGAATACCACCAGGCGTTTGTGTTGGGGCAGAACCCCGGGGAACGAGCTGGTGCTGGGATACCGCCAGCATATCACGTTGATACCACACAAGCTGTTAGTGGATGATGGGTTGTGTGTGCACCACCCACAAGCATGGTGTAGAGGTCCCGAGGACCACGTACCACCACCCTGCAGTGCCTGATCGTTCTTTACGTAAAGCTGGATTCAGGCCGCACGGTGAAAACGCCACAGTTTGCGGCGGCGGGCTTCTTATTTTCCTTTGGCAAATTTCGTTTTGTGCGTGCGCTTTTAGCGAACACTCGCCTGCTTTGGTAAGTTTCATGTAGTACGCTGCGAACTACTAATGTTTAGTACCAACGCAATGCATTGTTACCACAAAAATACTCGACGTAGCTGCTTTGACTCCGAATGGAAGGGCGGAAAGATAGAAGTAGAGGGTCAGATACAATACGAACACAATCTGGTTTTGTTCTTCGCTTACACCGCCGTGTGTTGTTTTGCATGTCCGTTCAATACAGCACTTCGGTGCTTTGTCTGGCAGCTTTGTCGAGCATTTCCTTCCAAGCAGGCGCTTGTGTAAAAAATTAGTATGGCGCTTTATTTTGTCTGTGCGCACTAGCGGAACTCACCTGCTTTGGTAAGTTTCATGTAGGACGGCTGCCAACTACCAATTTTTAGTACCAACAACGCATTGTTAACACAGAATAGTTGAGCTAGCTCTTGACAAAGATAGATGGAAAAAAGGTGTTTTTATTCTTCGCTTTTTCTCACGAACGGGGGGGTCGGTCCTGCTTTTGGCTTTGTAGGTTCTCCCGACTCCCCAATTCGTGGTTAGCACAAACTCAAGAGGTCTAGTCAACTATTCCCTGCAGTATTGGCATACTTTCAAAAAAGAAATCGGGGGGGAAATCTTAGTTTAATGTTTAGGCAGAGCACTGCCTCTCATGCATGCTTGATGCTAGCATCGTCTTCTTCGAGGAAGATTGTCGTCTAGGAAAGGGATGCAAAATAGAAAATAGAAAGTTGTAAAGAGGGGAGTGTACGGCTCCCAAAGTGGGGAATGAAACCTTGAGGGACTAGCCCCCTGTGTTTTTTTCGCCGCGGTGTTGTGTGCACCTCGTTCTTCGTCTCGTGTTTCGCTCTTGAACGCAGACCAATCCAAAGTCAGAGCTCATCAGTGGGTCCTTTGGATGTCCTTTGGGGGGGGATTGCAAGAACGTGCTTGGAATGGGTATGTGCTCAACACCGCACTGGTCCCGTCTGCGCCGTGTTTTGGTCCTTTAAGCCACGGACACATAAGGCGGACCATCATCAGCGCGGAACCTGAGTGTCTGCAGACAGGACTGCGGTGTGAGTCTGGTTTGTCAGGCGGCTGTTCGTAGTTTGGGGGGGAAAACTTAGTTTAATGTTTAGGCAGAACACTGCCTCGCATGCATGTTTGATGCTAGCATCAAGTCTTCGTCGAAGAAAGTGTAAAATAAAATAGGGGAAAGGGAAAAAGGGTCGCAGGGAGTGTAAGACTCCGCAGGTAGGGTCTGGAACCTTGAGGGACTATTCCTCTTTATTCTTTTTTTCGGGGGGGGGACGTTGTATAATGGTTTAGCTTGAAGGGTGTTGGCAAGGTTGAAAAAGGTTTTGGGGGTCACCGTCGGTTTGTGTTTTTTATTTTTTTCTGTTTATATTTTTTTGGGGGTAATTATTTTTTCGGGGTTCGCGTAACCCTTCTTTTCCGGAAGATAACGTTATCTTTTCTTTTCTCTCTGGCGCTCTTTTTTTCTCTATCTCTCTCTTTGGCTAGCAAAGCGACTATTGCGACCGACACCACGACCACACCCGTAATGAATGTGATCAAGGGCCCCCCACGTTCTACATGTTGAGCATTGAGTTCTTTAAGGTGCAAGTGCCATCAAGGCAGGCGAGCATGTTGAGCAGGGGTTGCCATGTAGCCCGTACCGGTCTAAGCCTTCATTGCAGCTTCCATAAGCACCCCCGTTGGGACGGGTCCGACGGTCCGTTAGTCATCAGCGACATCGGGCGGGAAAAAGTTCGGGGGGGGGGATTGCAAGAACGTGCTTGGAATGGGTATGTGCTCAACACCGCACTGGTCCCGTCTGCGCCGTGTTTCGGTCCTTTAAGCCACGGCGTGGAACCTGAGTGTCTGCAGACAGGACTGCGGTGTGAGTCTGGTTTGTCAGGCGGCTGTTCGTAGCTCGTCACAGCCAGGACCACCCGTGCTACTAGAGCACAGGCGAATCCGTCACGGGGAGAAGGCCTCTACAACCGTGTCTGAGCAATCAGTTAAAAAACTCAGGGCACTCGCCCTGATTGTGACTGCGACTCGCTAGGCAGCACTGACGTGTCTTCTTTTTACGGTGGCAATCTGCGAAGTAAACTCCGCAGAGCACAGTGGACATGGGGTTGCCGTGTGCAGGGGGGGGGAGCGGCATACGCACGTCCAGCCGCCGTCGTCCTGCGCGCAGTCCTGCGCCGCGACCGCACAGGGGTTGCCCGCGTGGCAGTGGTCGACGACGCACGCCGCCGGCGCCCCGGCGCCGGCCGGGCCGAATTCCGGGAAGACGCACTCGCACTGCCACGTGCCCTCGAACCGCAGGTCCCAGTCTGCGCACTCCTGCCCGGCCGCCGCGCACACCGCCCCGGCGCCGCCGGCGCACTCGTCGTACACACAGTCGGCCAGCCCACCGACTGCCGGCGCCCCGGCAGTCGGCAGCGTGCACTCGCAGAGCCAGTCGTCCAAGACGCGCTCGTTGGTGTCCGAGCACAGCTGCCCGAAGTCCCGGCAAATGGTCACGTCGTCGCACTCGTCGTACGAGCACGTGGCGAAGCCGGCGACAGCGGGGATGCCGACGAACGGCAGCACGCATGAGCAGGTCCAATCGTCCCGGGCGGCAATGGCCGGATTGGGATCTGTGCATGCCTGCCCTTCGTCTGCGCACGTCGCGTTGTACAGCGCGCACTCGTCCAAGTAGCACGCCGCCGGCGCGCCGGTGGCGTCGTCGCCCATCTGCGGGAAGACGCAGGAGCAGACGAAGCTGTTGCCGGCGGCCGGCCGCTGGTCGCGGTCGGCGCAGGCCTGCCCGGCGCCGCACGGTGCGAACCCGCACTCGTCCAACGCGCAGTCCGCGGCGCCGAGGAACTGCCAGCCTTCCAGCGGCGGCGCGCACTCGCAAAACCAGTCGTCGAGGGCGCTTGCGCTCTCGTCGGTTTCGTTGCAGGTTTGTCCTGAAGGAGGTGGTATTTTTAGAGCTAAAGTTCGCTTGGGATTCCGGGAAACTTTAGGGTCTCCGGGTGACCTTTGTTGTGAGTGGGGTCTTATGGTAACAACAAAACGCGTTTGTCATCGCAGCTTCAGCTGCTGAGGTTGGACTCCGCTATTACGAAAGAAGACGAATAGAGTGTACAGAAAGCATACCTTGGGAGAGACACACGTCACCATACGTTGCGCATTCGTCGACAGTACACGTGGCTACAGAGGCCACCGCGCTGCCAGTGGCGGGTGGGTTGCAGTAACACCCCCAGTCGTCGAGAGCTGTAGCATCCGAGTTTCGGTCTTCGCAGTGCTGGCTGCTGTCGCAAACGGCGTTGTATATGTTGCACTCGTCCAAGAAGCAAGACGCCGGCCCGCCGACGGTGGTGTCCCCTTGGTGGGGCCACTGGCACCAGCACTCCCAGTCGCCGAAGCTCGACGCCTCCTGCGCGTTCTCGTTGGGGTCGAAGCACGTCTGGTTCGCGGCGCACGTGTTGCCGGGCATGACGCACTCGTTCAGCGTGCAAGACGCCAGCTCGTTCGTGGCTCCTCGCCCCTCGGCGGGGCCGACGCACTCGCAGTACCAGTCGTGCAGGCTCAGAGGGTGCGGGTTCGGATCCACGCACTCTTGGTCGAAGCCGACGCCGCCCGTGGGGACGTGGCAGGTTTCGTTGCCGAAGCGGAACGACCGGCACTCGTTCAGGTCGCAGTCCGCGATGCCGCGCACCGCGGAATCTCCGATCGCGGGGGCCTCGCACACGCACGCCCAGTCGTCGGTCGAGTTCCAGAACTGGTTCGCATCGCGGCACTTCTGGAACGGGATCGTTCGGCAGAACTTGGCCAGCTTCCCCAGCTCCGCGCTGCACTCGTCGAGGAAGCACACGGGCACCTCCGCGGCAGTGCCCTGCCCGCGGAACGGCGGCACGCATGTGCACGTCCAGTCGCCGAGTGCCACGTGCGACGTGTTCGGGTCGAGACAAGTCACCACGTGCGGCGGCAGGCACGGTTGCTTCGCCACGCACTCGTCGATCGTGCACACAGCCACGCCTCCGACCTCAGAACCTTCCATCGGGGCGTCGCAGACGCAGCTCCAGTCTGACAAGCTCGTCGGCTCTGCGAGGCAAGAGGGGGGAAATTCTTAGTTTGGTTTAGTTCTCAGACAGAACACTGCCTCTCAGGCATGATTCATGCTAGCATCATCGAGTCTTCTTCGAAGAAGATGCTGTGTATATAGAAAAGGAATGGTACCCCATCCGTTTTCGGTCTCAGAGAAAATACGTGTGGTCGCTTAAGGTTCGAGGGGGAAAAAAACCTTTCCCCATATGTGCGACGGCAAAAAAAAATAGCGTCGCCACTGGACTTGCCGACACCTGGCTGTGCGGCCTTGACCACTAGTGGGCCTAGACTCCCCTGCATGTGGACCAATAAATCAAAATCCACATGAGGTACCTGTGGATCCACACGTGGGGGAACAAAATCCAAAAAGAATTAACGTGTGGAAATCCACACGTTCCACACGTGGAGCGTAAGCCCTGTGGTACCCTCCCCTTTTCACCTGATCTCGGGGCCCAGACAGACGGCAAAATATTAAAACCCCCTTGATTTGCTTGATGTATGTAAGCAGAACTTGGCGAGCTTCCCCAGCTCCGCGCCGCACTCGTCGAGGAAGCACACGGGCGGTGCCCTGCCCGCGGAACGGCGGCACGCATTTGCACGTCCAGTCGCCGAGTGCCACGTGCGACGTGTTCGGGTCGAGACAAGCCACCACGTGCGGCGGCAGGCACGGTTGCTTCGCCACGCACTCGTCGATCGTGCACACAGCCACGCCTCCGACTTCAGAACCTTCCATCGGGGCGTCGCAGACGCAGCTCCAGTCTGACAAGCTCGTCGGCTCTGCGAGGCAAGAGGGGGGAAATTCTTAGTTTGGTTTAGTTCTCAGACAGAACACTGCCTCTCAGGCATGATTCATGCTAGCATCATCGAGTCTCCTTCGAAGAAGATGCTGTGTATATAGAAAAGGAATGGTACCCTCCCCTTTTCACCTGATCTCGGGGCCCAGACAGACGGCAAAATATTAAAACCCCCTTGATTTGCTTGATGTATGTAAGCAGAACTTGGCGAGCTTCCCCAGCTCCGCGCCGCACTCGTCGAGGAAGCACACGGGCGGTGCACTGCCCGCGGAACGGCGGCACGCATGTGCACGTCCAGTCGTCGAGTGCCACGTGCGACGTGTTCGGGTCGAGACAAGCCACCACGTGCGGCGGCAGGCACGGTTGCTTCGCCACGCACTCGTCGATCGTGCACACAGCCACGCTTCCGACTTCAGAACCTTCCATCGGGGCGTCGCAGACGCAGCTCCAGTCTGACAAGCTCGTAGGCTATGCGAGGCAATGGTGTACGTAAGCGCCAGCTTTCGTATAACATTGCCCCGCATATGATCCCAAGTGCTGTAACTACCGAACCAGTCTTAGTCGGCCCGGCTTTCTTGCAATACGGTAAGGAGTGTATCGGTTTTAAGCAGTGCAGGGTTTGTGCCTGGCAGCCAAGCGTTCGTAGCGACGTTGCTTTTTGATCCTTCGATGTCGGCTCTTCCTAACCTAGACAAGCAGAATTGTCTAAGGGTTGGATTGTTCACCCACTAACAGGGAACGTGAGCTGGGTTTACACCGTCGTGAGACAGGCTGTGTGGGCCCCCACCGTCAGTGGGCTAGGCTAGTTCCGGGGTGGCTCCCTGGGAGGGACAGGGACGGCCTTAGCAGTCCCAGGGCCTCTCCCCTCCCACCTATATGTGTTCTCGCTGTCATCGCTACCGCGCTGACAATTCCGAGAGAGAGAGAGAGAGCGCGCACCTAAGTTGGTATCGACACATGTCTGCGGAGTCGAAGCCGGCGCATCCGTGCAAAGGGAAGTGTTTGCGCTGCATTCGTCGTACATGCATTTGACGACGGGGGTCAACGTTGCGTTGCCAACGTACGGGGGCGCGCACATACAGACCCAGTCAGACGTCGATGACGGGTCCTTGTTGGGGTCTGCGCAGATCTGGTTGACGGTCGTGCACACGCTGCCGGACACAAGGCATTCGTCTGTTTGTGAAAGAGGTGCTTTCGTTGGATGGGACGACCGAGTTTTAAGCCGGTGGAAGAAAGGGATCAGTGTGTAATCACAGTAGCAGTTACCTTGCAAGGAGAGAGATCTCCGGGGAGTTTCGGGTCGCCTTGCTACCTCGTACGCTGGCGGGCGTAGAAGGATGGTTGCTACTTCAAGTTCCAGCAGCTGAACTGGTTGAGTGCCGCAAGCCCGTACAAACGATGGGGAAGCTTTAGTTTGCAGGAAGTTGTCTCTCACGGTTGGTACTAACATCAAGGTCTTCTTCGAGCCAAGGGAGAGGAGAGGGGTGCAAGTACGTGCTTGGAATGGTGCTCGACACCGTGTCCTATCTGCAACGCGTTGCGATCCTTAAAGGGGTGCAGACAAGACAGCATTGTGAGTCCGGCGGCTACTCGTAGCCAGGACCACCAAGGGAACGAAATGCATAGTTTTGTCTTTCGTTGTCGAGTTCTTTCTTTACCGGGGAGACTTTCAGGTGCTGTAGAGGGTCTATGCCGCCCATGCCATGTCGGAAGTAGCTACCGTGGTGGGGATTCGTTCGCGGGACATTTCATGGTGTCCACGGTGTCAAGTTCTCACGCAGCCGGTCCCTCTTTTGGTGATCGTGTGTGTTTTTTGGAGTTGACGTTCGCTTGAGATTCCGGGGGTTTACGGTCTCCCGTGTGACCGTTGTGAAATGGGTTCTCTTGGAGCAAGAAAGAGCTGTAATATTATGGGTGCGGGTTGTTTCTTTGTGTTTTTGCGGTCGTTTTGGAGGGGTGTGATAACTCGCGTTCGCGAAAGCGTGTGCACACCGAGAAGGCACAGCGCGTCAGTTGCGACTGTCGTGGAGCCTTGCAGGTGAGCAGGGCACGAGCACTGCCAATCGCTGGCCACGTGGAAATCGGGGTCGGTGCACACGAAGCTGCACGGCACGGAGGTGTTTGCGCATTCGTTGGTATCATCGTTCTCGTTGACCAGCGTCCAGAGCGGAATCGTCGCAGTTGTGTAGCTGCCGTCCGTTGTCGAGACGCTGGCCGAGACCGTGTACGTTTGGTCTCCGTCATCCACCGCATCGTCCACGCCGGTAACGACGATCTGCTGGAACGTCTCCCAATCGGCAGCTGTAAACGTGAGCGTCGTCGTGATCGCGCCTTCAAGGGGATTCGACGACGAAAACGCCACGGCGACAGCGGCAGTCGGGAGGGTCTTCAACCGCACCCTCGCTGTGGCGACACCGCCCTGCTCCGTAGTGCGGCCCATGTCGAACGGGCAGTCGACCGCGCCGGTGCAGAACTCAAACCCTGGCAGGTCAACGTCGACGTTGAGGACGGTTATCCGGTCGGCGACGAGCAAGTTCTGGTACGCAGGGTCCGCGCTCGCCGTCGCGAAACTGATGGTGACCGTTTGATTCCCGTCTGTATTCCGGTCGGGGAGGGCACTCAGTTCGAAGACACGCGCGTCATTCCACGAAGCCGCGGACACAACCACCTGCATCGAGCCCGCGGCTGCCGATCCTGGGAGGGACACACCGACTTCACCCGGGTCGCTTGACGTGATTGTGACGGTGACCTCCGCCGTCGGAAGAGCCATCAGCCAGTACTCCACTGCGATCGGAAGGTTGTCGCCTTCGACCATGGTCAGGGTATCCGTGGAGCTGACGTTCGAGTCGACGCCGGCCGTGTCGTCGTCTCCGTTCACGAAGAAGAAGCTGGCGAGCGGCATGGCTGGGTACGAAGGGTCCGACGACGTCGTGTCGGCGATGAAGTCAAGCTGGTACGCCACCGGCCCGTCTTGTGCGGTGTCGTCCAGCCCCGTCACGACGATTGTTTTCGTTATGTTCCAGTCCTCGAACCCGAACGTGATGTTGGATGGCGTCGCCGAAGCTGCGTGGTTTCGAATTTTCTAGAGGTTTTAGATGTTCAACACTGTTCAGGGGGACTTGCACTTTGTCTGACCGAGCAAAAAAGTCGGTTTCAGCCAAAACCCCGGTTTTGGGGCCCTGCGGTGCCTGTGGGTGTCTGAGTGCCTGGAACTGTCGCCCGCGCACGCAAACAAGGGACCGGAGGGGGGTGGTGAGATATAGGCTTGCGGTGGCGGTGCACGTCTATCAAACTACGGAGATGGTGAGTGAAAAGCTTCGAAGTTAGCATTGAGTTCTTTTACATGATTAGCATGCACACAAGTTAGCAGTGACACACCGTGACGCGCCACGAAACTGCAGCACCGAGGTACAGTAACTGCAAGGGCCACTTTTTCTTTTACAAATCGAAATTTATAAATTATTGTTACTTTTTTTGAAAACCCGAACCTGGAAACCCCCGGTTTAAACCGGGTTCTAAAGTCCCCTGTTCAACACAACGGGATTGGACAGCCGGGATTGCGGGGGGCAGGTCCCAACTGGCTAACCTCCGTTGCGAAAGGTTTGTGCCCTGTAGTGATGAGGGCATTGACCAGGCATGCACCGTGCAACCAACACGGACCAGGTTTCCAAGAATTTAGCACTTGTTACTATTTGTGAACATCGCCCTGCAGAAGCAGCCCTGCTTGGGTGTGCACTCAGCCAGCACAGGGCCCCAGACCTCGCCACTTGACCTGGCGGCCGCAGCAGCAACCTTCGCATTGAAGGCGCGCGCAGCTGGAGTGTATGTAGGCAATTCCGTACAACAGCTGCATCAGACGCAGCTTGATCCGAGAGCTCGCTAGGAGAGGTGGCACTGCTCGCCTGTCAGTCTCTCAACTGATTGCTGCCCCAAAGCATACTTTCAAGTATAGTAGTAGTAGTAGTATGTGTCGTCTGCCGAAGCAGCCGGAGACAGCGGGCGCAGGGGGCAGGTCTTGCTTTACCGGGGATCGGCGACCGCAGCTCAATTAAGGCGCGGCCAACAGTGTCGCCTCGTGAAGGCCCCCCCGCGGCACCAAACCCGCATACTTTCAAGAAATAAAACCCCAAACCTTCGGTCGCCGGTACGAGTACGTACGCAAACGTCACGTTGTCCTCGGGCACCGACGTCAAGACCATCGAGATCGAAACGGAGGCGCCGGCTTCGCTGGTGGCCAGCCTCGCGGCGGCGGTGTTGGGGGCGGGGTCGAATACGACGCCGGCGACGTCGTCGTCCAGGTTAACGAGCGCCACCGAGTGCGAGAGTTGGTCGTAGGCGGTGTCAGACCCGCTCTCCGCGACCAGTCTGATGACGTACCCGACGGTGCCGTCTGCGAAGCCGTCGTCGACGCCTTCGATGGTCAGGGTCTGCGGCTGCTGGCTGTCTGCGGGGGTGAAGAAGATGGTGGAACCCCCTGCCGGCGCGGCGCCTTCCGTCGGGTCGTCGGTGTAGGCGGTGACGGTGACGAGGCCGGCGGCGTTCGTGCCGAGGGCGACGGACAGGGTCACGGCGGACGTCCCGTTTTCCGCCGTCACGCTGCCGCTCGCGGAAACCACGAGTTTGGGGATGTCGTTGTCAACGACTTCGACCGCCAGGTTTGGCATCGTCGGGTTCGTGAACGGCGACGTTACTATCGCTGTGGTGTGCGGTTGTGATATCGACTGAGGTCCTTCTGATACTCTTCTGTTCAATTCAATTTCAACTTCAATGCTTTGGAAACCGCACCCGGGTTAGGCTTGGGGATACCGCAATTGCAAAGGTTCCTTGTGCCTTCTCTTCATCCTTGGAGCGTTTGTTTGTTTTCTGTTTTCTTTGGTTCGTTCTTTGTTCTTGGTATCATCGTGGGGGGTCGTTGTATAGTAGTCTAGCTTGAAGGGAATTGGAGAGGTTGTTGAAAAAGGTTTTGGGGGTCTTCGTCGGTTTGTGTGTTTTTTTTTTTTTTTTAACCCCAACTCCGACCAACCGGACATATATGTCCGGTTTAATCTGGATTTTTCTGTAGGGGTGCTCAGGAGGCGCCAAAAAATTCCCAAAAATATGGAATTCACCCATTTCGAGCAAATCTTTTCATTGCCGCCCTCGAATGTCAAAAATTCGTCAGCAATGACGATTGAAACCAAGTGGCGAGATTGGGGAAACCCCCCGGAAAACCGGCTTTTTCAATGCCTTGTCATCAACAGTCGAAACAATCCAGGAACTTGGGCAGTGAAAAGTACAAAATGTCTGGAAGGAAGCGGGCGGCCACGGATATGGAGAGTGTGGGGTCGACAGAAGAAGAGGACAACGAGGAAGCAGAAGAGGTGGAAGAGGAAGAGGACGAGGAAGAAGAAGAGGATGAAGAAGAGGAAGAGGATGACGATGACGACAACAACAGGTCGGGAAGGACAGTGCGCGAACAAGTGCATCATCTCGACGCCACCGCGCTTGGGCGGGTGACAGTGGTCGACTCTTGCGGGAACTGGGACAGGCAACGGTCGCGACGTGAGTTCGGCGGTATCCGGGGTGTGACACTGCAGCTGCGTGACGAGCAGAGCGGGGTGGAGTGCGGGTACATCGCACTCATGCGAGCGATGGAGGGAAGTTTTGCGATGCCATCGGCATTGAACATTCTCAGCTTCGCCCGCGAACATTTCGACGTGCGTTGCAGGAGTGTGGCACGCTTACCGGAGCTGGACACTTATCAGGTATCGAGCTTCTGCCTCCAACACGGTATCGGATTCCAGCCCAATCCGGAGACAGTGTACACAGCGCTGTACAACTGGGCCGTGCTGAGAGGAACCGGCTCAGTCGAGCGAGGCGAAGACCGACCCCACCCGGCCAACGTCGTGTTCCTGGCCAACCCGCGGGTTCAGAGCGGTGATCTCGGCCACTTTATGAACATTTTTTTTGGCGAGCCACCAAAAGAACAGGCGCCGAAGTCCTCCGCAAAGCCTGCACCGAAGCGCCCCGGCCGGCCACCAAAAGAACAGGCGCCGAAGCCCTCCGCAAAGCCTGCACCGAAGCGCCCCGGCCGACCACGAAAAGGACCGGCACAGAAGCCCCCCGCAAACCCAGCACCGCGAGGCCGCCCACCGAATACTGAGAGCGCTGCGGTCAAGGCAGCAGGTGCAGCGATCAAGTCCTTGTCGTGGAGCAGCAAAGTCGAGCCCAACCTCGAATTCCCTTTCAACGCCAAGAAGACCGGACCGAATCCGTCCTACGACCTTGATGAGGATTCCTCCCCCACTGACATCTTCAGATGCATGTTCACCGACCTGGTGGTCACCCAGATCATTGGGCACATGAGTGTGTATGCTGCAGGGAAAGAGGGTATCTCGTACGAAGCACCCGATATTGCGGAATTTCTTCGCTGGTGTGCTGTCACATACGCGATGGGGTTGTCCGTGAAACAGGATCTCTACTCGTACTGGTCCGTGGACCCTATCGAACAATGCGCGTTTTTTTCTGAAACCATGTCCAGGAAAAGGTGGCACGATATTCACAGGACGCTGCACTTCACAGACCCCCTCAGTGGAAAGAAGGAACACCCGGACCGACTCATCAAGATAAGAGATATTTTCCAGCTTGTGTCTCTCCAATGGCGGGATGTCTATGCTCCCGATAAAGAACTTAGCTTTGATGAGTCGATCATCAAGTACAAAGGTCGTGTCAGCTTCAAGCAATACATGCCCATGAAACGGCATCGATTCGGTTTGAAGTGTTTTGTTCTGGCTGAGTCACAGACTGGTTACACATTGGTATCGTCAGTGTATACCGGTAAGATTGACACGGATACTAACCCTGGCCCCGTGAACGTTGGTGAGCGTGAACTTCTTGCAGCTGCGGCTCTGTATGCATACTCAGGAAGGCACATGTACATGGACAACTACTACACAAGCATTCCCCTCATGCTAAAATTATACACCTTGGGATTCCACGCGGCCGGAACTGTCCGCAAAAATCGGAACGGGATCCCACTTTTTAGCAAGTCCCAAAAGAAGCGCGGCCGCCCATCCCAAGCGGATAAGGCTGCGGCCCCGAAACGCGGCCATTGCCAGTATCGCCAAAGTTCGCCGATCACGTTCTTGGAGTGGGTTGACAAGCGTGAAGTCCGCATGTTGTCAACACTCCCCATTGGAACAACAATGACCGAGCTTGAGCGTCGCTGCAAGGGGGGAAAGCGGTTGAAGGTCAGTAAGCCAGACATCGTGGTTGCTTACAACAAACACATGGGGGGGGTAGATCGCTGCGACCAGTACCTTGCCCGGGCGACACGATTCATGCAGGGCAAACGATGGTATATGAAAGTCTTCTTTTATTTGCTCGAAGTGTCTGCGTTGAACAGTTTTATCTTGTACAAGCGTCTTGGTAAGAATCGCGGGTCCTTACCCTTCAAGGACTTCAGAAAAGAGCTCATCCGCGGGTTACTTGCTGACAACCGCAGTACTGAGGACTTCAGCCCCGGAACGCGCACACCTCGGGCTAGCGACCACCCGTCGCGCCTGGATGGCAAGTTCCATGCCATTCTGGAAACAGACACCCGCGTTGCGTGCAAATGCCATGTTCGTTTGGTCAAGACGAAATATGTCTGCAAAACATGTGGCGTGGCTCTGTGTCCCGCTCCGTGTTTTACCCGGTTTCACACCCTCAAGAACCACCATTACTACGAGCCGGAAACTCCTGGGACCCAGCGCTTGAAGAAACGAGGCGGCCGCCCTTGCAAGCAGGGGCGCCCTCCCACACTCAAAGGAGTGCGTCTGACGTATACCGAGTCTACTGATGAAAGTGACTGCAGTGGCCAGTAGTTGCGTGAACTGCCCACCTGCCCCGTACCTCAATTTCCTGCGTCTTGCCCGTTATCTCGCCATCACTCCAACCCCCTACCCCCGGAACGCACGCAAAATGACGTCTGCCGCCTTTCTTCTTCTCTTTTGCTCAAGCCCAACCTAGGAAGGAAATCTAAACCACGCGAGAAAACAAAAGATTGTCAAGGTTGCGGTGAAACGTTGTCGACGAATTAGAGACGGTCATAAGCGAGAAGACGATGACAGACTAGTGCAACATCATGTCAAAATTTCGCCTTCCAAGGGCGGCAATGGAAAGATATGCTTCGAAATCGCAAAATTCCAGCCCCAGAATGCCCAAAAGAGCGAAGGCACTCTATAAAAATGAAAAATAGGAAAAAGTGGAAATTAACCTGTAGGTGCTTGGTCGGAGTTGGGTTAAGTGCACAAATGGTGTCAGCTGAAGCTGGTAAAGCTTCGGCGCCGTCCACGTTATGTTTATGTAGCATTGAACTATTTTAAGTACATGAACCACATGGATTAGCATGCACTGTATGCGGCTGCCAAAGAGCCCGTGACACCGCGAGGTGGTAAAACGCTCGTTTCTTTTCTTTTCGATTGCTTTTGATGGGGCGTGCAGGCCTGAAATGCAAGAATGGAAAAGAGACGGGGGGGGGGGGTCGTTGTATAATGGTTTAGCTTGAAGGGTGTTGGAAAGGTTGAAAAAGGTTTTGGGGGTCACCGTCGGTTTGTGTTTTTATTTTTTTATTTTTCCCGACGACAACTAGTGTCAGACTAGCCTACCCGAAGGCAGTTGATTTCTTTAGGCGAGGTTTCTCTACCGGCGGAAGTTGTTTGGGTTAGCGTTTTTTTTTTTTTTTTTTGGAGCGCGGGACACTGTACTAGCCATGTTGGTACAGCGGGGCTGCCGGTATCCGGTTGCTTCCGGAGCGGTAGTCCAAAGAAATGCTTCTTCAGCACACAGTGAACGCCACCTCACTGCGACCTGGGCTGGCCTGCATCTGAGTGCAGGTCCGACCAGGTAAAAAAACCCGCGATGCAGTGACTCTTCCCCCTGCATCAGGGTGGATTCGCTTCGTCCGGTCGCGCCCCACCAGATGCAATTACGATCCTCGCCACCCCTTGGGCTATAGAAAAGCTCAAGCGGTGGAAGAGGTCCTGGCAGGCGGCCGAAGCGGTCCGGTCTTCACGGAGGGCGTTCGCGCGGGCGATGTGCCGCAGCTCCGTGATTGCTCCTGGGCACCAGGCCCCGAACGTGTCTACAACTAGCGGCACCGCTCGCCACTCCCGCGGGTCCGGCTCATTTGCGATGATCCTGTTGTAGACACGCTCCTTGACGGCAACAGCATACGCGGCTGCTGCGCCCCCTGGCTCCGCTGCGGCCCTGGTCGCGTAGTGGGGCTGCGAGAGCTGTAGGGGGTATGTGACTGCGACGTCAAGTAGGACGGTGGTGCCGTCCCGGACGTAGCTGATGTCCGGGCGCTTGCGCCGCGTGTTCGCGAACACGGCTCGCTCGATCGAGGGGCCCAGCAGCCCTCGACGTGCGAAGTCGGCGACAATGTCCCGAAGCGCGTTGTGCAGGCGCGTCCGGCGGCCGCTGCCGAAACACGTTTGGGCGTGCGAGCCGATGACGTCGGTCGCCCCGTGCCCGCAGAGGCGGCACTCCCCTGGCGCGGCCGCAATTGGCAGCCCCAGCCGAAGGCGTACTGCCACCGCCAGTTCGGCCGAGGACAACCACATCCCGGTATCCGCTTCCGGGTTGCCGTACAGCCACGCCGAGGCGTGCTTGCCGGAGCTGCTTTGGATCCTCGCCCGGATCCGGTCTTGCGCCTGGGACAGGGCCGCTCCCTGCAGTTGGCTCGAGCGGGCGAGCTCCTCCGTTAGCAGGTCGAGGAGGTTCTTCCGCTTCTCGGTGGCCAAGGCGGACGACCACACCTTCTGTCCTCGCCCCTCGTACTGGGTCCGCGCCTGCATGACGTCCTGGATCTTCTCCAGGACGGACTCATACGTTGCAAGGCGCGGGTCCGCGAGGGACGCTTGGACGGTGTCGTCCTGCTGCCACGTGAGGCGTGGCCCCAGGGCCTCGGACACGAGGGCGGGGAGATGCGTCCCCCCATCTAGTGCCGCCGCGATGTGCGCAATCCCTGTCACGTCTGCGCAGCTGTGGAGGCCGAGGCCACCCATCCTGACCGGGAGGGACGCTTGTGTCCACGCCGCCTCGTCGGTCTGTATCCCGGTGATAGTCGCGAGACAGGACTGGGTGGCCCGGTCAACTCCCGCGAAGTCGAAGACGGACCCCGTCGCGCGCATGAGATGTACTACGCCGACGAAGCCCGCACAGAACTTCGTTAGCGTGAGCGCCACGTGCGCGTCGGGCAGGGACGCTATCATCCTCAGCTTCCTCTCCGCACCCTGTGCCGCCCGCTCGACGAACGCGTGGATCTTCTCTGGCGAGCCACACGGGACTCCCAGCGTTTTTTTTTTTTTTTTTTTTTTTTTTTTTTTTCTGTATATTTTTTTTGGGGGGTAATTATTTTTTCGGGGGTTCGCGTAACCCTTCTTTTCCGGAAGATAACGTTATCTTTTCTTTTCTCTCTGGCGCTCTTTTTCTCTCTATCTCTCTCTTTGGCTAGCAAAGCGACTATTGCGACCGACACCACGACCACACCCGTAATGAATGTGATCAAGGGCCCCCCACGTTCTACATGTTGAGCAGGGGTTGCCATGTAGCCCGTACCGGTCTAAGCCTTCATTGCAGCTTCCATAAGCACCCCCGTAGGGACGGGTCCGACGGTCCGTTAGTCATCAGCGACATCGGGCGGGAAAAAGTAAATAAAAAGAAAGGGGAAAAATGGGGGTGTGGGTGGATAAGCTCATGGTAGGTTGTTCGGAAATAAGTACAACCTCAAACTACGCCTAGCACAGGGCCAGGCGGCATATACGTGCCTTCATCCTCTCATGTTAGTGTGCGTTCACTCGTACAGACACTTCGAGTTTTTCCCGTTAGTCAGGGTAAACGGGTGCGGAGTGAAACATAGACCAGCCAGCAATCAAGAACCCGATGAGGCTCAAACGACGCGGATCACACAAGAGACGGGGGGGGGGGGGCAAGGAAAAGGGTTGTGCCCTCGTAGAAAGAAGGAGCGGTTCCCCGTTTTCGCACCAGCATGCTATGACAAGTTGAACGCTGTCAAAGCTTAATGAGAGGTGTGAGAAAGCGCTACTGGATATCAGCACTGGGTACGAGCCAAGAAACCCTCCTAGAAAAACGGCCCCCTTTTTTGCATACTGCCGGCAATGGTGTACGTCACATCCCCCTCGGCGGCTGTGTCGTCGATGGCAGTGACGGTGAGCTTCCTAACCTGGGTCCAGGTGGCCTTGGTCCACATTATTTGTATCGCGCCCCCCACTGAACTCGTGCCCCAGTCCAGTTGTCCGTCTCCGGATGACGTGTCCAGGATTACGTATACCATGCTCGCCGGCTCGGTGTCCAGGGACAGTTCGATGTCCTGGGATTTGCCTTCTTGCAGAGTAATGTCAGTCACACTGGCCACGACACCTGCACTGTCCGCTCGGTGCACGTGGCAGAGCAGAAGCGTCAGGAGCCATGCTGCACAAGGTGACCGGCCGCCCCATCTCGGGGGCGGCATTTTGGTGCGCGTCAAGACGTCGTGGTGTGGGGGGGGGTGTGATCCTTGTGGGGGGGGGGGGTGGGGATCCTGTTTTTTTTTTTTTTTTTCTTTCTTTCTTTTTTTCCTGCTGGTGTTGATCTTCACGGGATTCCGGCCCCTGCAGAAAGTCCGTTGCAGTTTTTGGGCCCACCATTTTTTTTTTTTTTTTTTTGCGTTGTCGACTTGCCACCAGAAACCCAGTAGATAGCGGTCGCTGTGACGAAATCGATTCGTGTGTTTCAATGCATTGTGCAAACTTGGCGAAAGTACTGTTTTTGGGCACCAGTAAAGGTATTTTTTTTTTTAAAGGGAAATCAGAAATAAAGATGCCAACCAGTTTGCTCGCTCTCTTACCGGGTGCTCAATTCACTTCCCGTATTTCTTTTTTTTTTTCAAGACGTTGGGGACCCCTTGGGCAGTGATGCTAGGATACGTACCCGTCTCCTAGCCGAAAAGTCCTTCCGAAAATGCAAGGATACGTGTTGATACGTGGTGTACAGTAAGGGTAGTGAGCAATACGTGCAGCAGGAGGTCATCAAAATATTAAGCCCAGGTGCAAACGAAAATGTCCGCCGCCAAGCCGGCGGCGAAGCCAGCCGGAAAGCTAGCCCCGAAGCCAGCCCCAAAGCCAGCAGTTAAGCGCAAGGCAGGAGATCCGATGTAACAGGCCGTCACCGTGGACACGGACGGCGGGAAACAGAAACGTGTTCAGTGCAAATCTTGCGAAATTCAGTCGCTTGGTGTGCAGTTGGTGATTGCAAATGCTGCCAATGTCTCTCATTTTCTTGTTCAAGAGGTCTGCATGCCGCGAAACAGAGCTATTTGAACCGGGGTGCTGGTCAGAGTCAACGAGACAAACGTTTTGCAGTTAAGTAGTGGCAGTCATAGTTTGAACTTGGTATGCAGCAAGGTCTTGTAGTAAGGCTAACCCGAAAGAATTGCGCGCGCGTATCCATCTAGGATACGTATCTGGGTCCTGATTCTCGAAAACCCAGGTATCCTCACGTATCCTAGCAACACTGCCTTGGGGTGACCCCAACGTAGAAGGGGCCTATGGGTGCACAACGTGTCCCACCAGCATCGCCTGCAGCGCGTGCGCTTTTCATCCGTCCATTAAGGATCGCGAATTGGAACCAACCCCGGGAAGAAATCTTTCCCGCCAACCAGGCAGGGTGCGGCCACGTCCCGCCGCACTCTTACGCCTTGCCTTAGGACCGACTGACGTCCAATTGCTGTTGACACGGAAACCTTCTCCACTTCGGCCTTCAATGTTCTCCGTTGAACATTTGCTACTACAACCAAGATCTGCAGTGATCCACGCCCCATCAAGGCTCGCGCCAACCGACTTCGCGGCGTGGACCATGCACTCCTACGCACGCCTGGCTTTGTGATACCAGTACGCGGCCAACTAGCCTCTCGGTTGGTGGGTGGATGAGATCGTCCTCTCGCCTGGATGGATTTCCCGCCGTGTGGACTCGCGTTTAGATGTACCCGCACAAAACGAAGGAAGGTGCAGGAATGGGACCCCTCTTTTGGGTTTCGCTCTCGCTAACCGCGAGAGAAGCTAGTTGAAATGGGAAGGCGGGGGTGCTGATGTGTGTCCAGAGGGTTGCCGGCGAAGCCGCTGCGAGCGAGGATGCCCCCTTACCCGCCGCGGTGCATCGACCCATCGCCAGGGCAAAAGCTACAGCTGCCAGCAGGCGTGCGCCCCACATAAGCCGAATGAAGCATAGAGTTCTGTAAAGTGCAAGCGCCATGAAGGCATGCGAGCACAGTCGAATGGAGCAATACGAGGCGATGTCAAAAAGGGAGAGAAGGGGATTTGGGTAGAATGATTCTGGCATAGTACGACGCTGTTGCGCGTGTGGGTATGCAAGCCAAGACGGACCGCTAAACCAAGAAAAAAAACGGGGTGCTATGCTCAGAAGAAAGCTTGTCGGGTTGGTCAATTTGGACCCCCATTCGGCCTCAGAATACGGGCCCTGGGGGGAAAATGCTGCATGTCTCACATGCAAAACACTGTACTTGGCCAGAATTATTTCTGCCCCAACTCCCCCTCCCTTTCGTAATCTCTACACCATATCGTTCCTCCGAAACCGAGTGATGAACTTGGCTCACGAAGCTGCCGTCCCGTCACGCTGGCCCACGACGACTTATACCCGCCGCCGCCCAGCGGCCTGATCGCTCGCAGCAAAAGCGTGTTGCAGTAGTCTCTGTCGGAATCTCTTTGTCAGCCAAGACCCTTCTTTGGTGACTTCGCAACCTTCTTCAATTTCTCGCCACCAGCATACCCGCAAGGTGAAGCCTTCGAACAAGCAACGCAGTAAAATTTAGAAGCCAGACTGCGGTCGGGAACCACAGACAACGCCACCTCTCTCGAAGGACTGACGAATCTCCTCCGTATGCCCCGTTAGGGACGACGTCTCTGCATGTGTGTCGACTCCGTCGCAGAGAAGGCGAATCAGCCTGCACTGCAGTAGAGTAACACTGGCGTGGTTTGCCCACTCTCGTGACGCAAGCTCGCTGAGTGTTGCATACATCCCACACCCACTGGACAGTTGGCGACACAGCCGTTTGCCAGCCCACAGAGAGAACGGGAGCTGCATGATTTCATGCATCCCACCCGCCGGACAGTTGGCGATACAGCGAATTTGCCAGCTCACAGCTAAGCGATTTGTTGTGTTGCCAGCCCTCCAGCGGGGGACAGGGAAGGCTGATGCATCCCGCCCTGCCACACAGCGATTGGTTACGCAAGCAGCCGATGGGAGTACCGCAAGGGAGCGACCGTCTACCGACGGCTGCCTCCCGTGGGCCGCTTACTTCCGCATCATGACGAAGTAAGGCTGGCGGAGGACCTGTGTGTGCGGGTGTTGGAATTCAATCTCGGGTAACCCCTGAACCGGAGAATAGCGTGTGCGTGTCTGTTAAAGTCCATGGCTTTAAGTGGGTGAGGTATGAAGCGAAGTATAGCCTACGCGTCACGTTCACCAGTCGGTTCCGACACGCTGCTTCTGGGTTCTGCGACTCGTCTCTGAAGGGTGGGATCCTTCGGGGGCGGATAGTTTGGGTTAGAATGCAAAGAATTTGTCGATAATCTGCATCGCCGGCGGCGCGGTTATCTTCGCACGTGATGTGTCATGATATCGCCTCTTTAGCTTGTCTTGATCGTTGCGTTGAGGCGCGCGTTTGGTGCCTCGCTTCTCCTTCGATTGCTCGTCCAGGTGCATCGGTTGGATAGAGCATGGGAGGTTGTCAGCTTCTCATCCGGCACTCGGCTCAAGACTTCTGTTTTCATCTTGCGGTGTTCGCTGCATGGGGTTGCAGCCCCGGACAACAGCTGAATGTCTTTGCATGGCAAGCCCTCGCTGTGCAATGAGCTTTTGGCCTGACTAGCTGCTCCAAACTCCCTGTACAGGCACCCGTCATGGTCGGCAGTCGCCACCCGGGTCACAGTTGTGAGCCTGTTCCGAGACCCGCTTGCACGGGGTAGCGGCGCGAATCACTTGTCGTCAGGCATAAAAAGGGCGCACGCCAACCATGAGGTGTACGTCGGCGCTCCCGTACAACAGCTTGCACCAGACGCTGGTTGATGAGGTGGGGCCGTTACAACTGGAAACTGGAAACTGGATCGCAAAAATAAGGGTGGTGCTTTCTTTTGTTTTGTGCGGCGCACGAGCGGAACTCACCTGCTTTGGTAAGTTTCATGTAGTACGCTGCCGATTACTAATTCAAAGCACGCATGGTGTGATCTAAACCTGTCCACAACCCAGTACAAACCCGGCAATACTTGAGTCTGATCACACCAACCTAACAATGCAATGTTAACACAAGAAAGACGGAAGAGAGAGAATGGAAGGGGGAGTGTTGCACACACCGCGAGGGCGTCCTCCCTCTCGTTTTCCCAGTGCTTCAGCAGCACCCGCTCACGTCTGCCGACAGGGCGCGCGTGGAAGAACTCGCCGTCCTACTTGGGTGTGGTGCTGGTTTGTCCTTTCACCATACAGGTGGGGGAAGGTGGACACGTTCTTTCGTCCCAATACGGTACCAGGGAAAGCCTGCTACACGGGAGCCAAGCTTCACGTGTTCGGCGGTACTGCAGAGCCGCGGGCCTACGGGTCAACTGGCTACCGATTTCCCAAACTAAAGCATCAAGGCGTGGCGCACCTTGGGGCTTGGCGCTCGCGCTGAACACAAGCACGTCGAAGCCACAGGGCAGAGCGGACGGGGTTGTAGCTCTGTGCTGCCTCCGACTCAAGCATTGCAAGCTGTGGTTGACGTCACGTTCCTGGACCTGGACCAGAAGCGGTCTTTTCTTTTTCTTCTTTTTTCTCCTTCTTCTTCGTCCCAATACGGGGATCGTACGAGAGGAACTCCTGTTTGTAGTCCCTGGTGTCTACGGTTGTTCGATCAGACAGTGCCGTGACGCTGCCGCTAGATTACGGCAGAACACCTCTAAGCCAGAACCCAGTCTAGAGTCGCAACTGGTCTCAATAAATTTGGCTCAAGATACTTTGTGTGGCAACCGTTCATGAGGAAGCAAACTTTTTCGAGAATCTGGATATTCAAAGTCTGATGTACTGTCTAACTACCTGTGGACGGGGAACTTGCAAGTGCACGAACAAAATCCCGCTACGTACTCCTGAGGAAGTCCTGCAGTTGCTCAAAGTATGAACGTCGAAACGTCCATCTTATTTCCCATCCCTTTGATTTTTTCCGCCGGCAGTACAATGAGACGTTGAAGGAAGACGTTGGATAGGAGGAGGAAGAGACGATTCTTCGTTTGGGTTTTTATTACGACGCAGCGAGCGTCGGGGTCCCGTGGAGAAACACAGGACCACCTTGCTCCTGTCCTTGCGAGGTTGCGAGGGGGGCCGGTCGATTGAATTCTTCCCGCTATGGAACAGAGGGCCCGTTGACTCGCAGGAGGAAACACTTCTGCGGGGTACCCTCTTCCGTGTGCCAATCACGCGGAAGGAAATCCAACCGGAGGAGCAAGGGTTTTCGAATACGAACTGTGCGAACCCTTTCCAAGGGACGGGTGGGAGGGAACTTTGAAATTTTTTCTGACCTGCGGGTCAGTGGCGCAAAAAATCGGAAAGGGAGAAGGTGTGTGTTTGGGTGTTCACCTATATTGTTGGGAGAATAAGACCAAGCGAAAAAAGACTGCGTGTTTTTTCTCACCGATCTTATTTCCCATCCCTTTGATTTTTTCCGCCGGCAGTACAATGAGACGTTGAAGGAAGACGTTGGATAGGAGGAGGAAGAGACGATTCTTCGTTTGGGTTTTTATTACGACGCAGCGAGCGTCGGGGTCCCGTGGAGAAACACAGGACCACCTTGCTCCTGTCCTTGCGAGGTTGCGAGGGGGGCCGGTCGATTGAATTCTTCCCGCTATGGAACAGAGGGCCCGTTGACTCGCAGGAGGAAACACTTCTGCGGGGTACCCTCTTCCGTGTGCCAATCACGCGGAAGGAAATCCAACCGTATTAAGAACAAAGCCCCCCCCCTCTCTTCTCTCCGCTTACAAACTCCTTGTGTCCATGTCTGCCACCATGTTCTGACTCGGCACGAGGTGTGTTCGGACGTCCGCCTTCTGCAGATGCGCGCACAGTCCGACAAGGAGATGGTTCTCGGCCAAGTGGGGGGACGCCAGCTTCCTGCACCGGCTTTCTGCGGTGCTATTGTCATGGAAAGCCTCCATCCTCACCCAACCGACCGAAATCTCTCTCGCGACGCGCAGACCGATAGCCGCTGATACGAGTTCTCGGCGCCGTATGGGCGTTGGCGGGGCCAGCTGCGTCAGTTTATCTGCCCAAGTCCACCGCTCTCGAACGAGAACCACGCCCCTCGTTGGGTCCAGCACCGCGAAGGCGCCTCCCTCATCGGAAGCATCCGCCCAGATATGCAAATCTCTTGTGGGGTGACCGACTTGGCGTGGATTGCATTCGCGAAGCCACTTTTTCCCCGCGTTGACCTCCTCCAGCAGCTTCTGCGAGGGCGCGACCAGAGTGTCCCAGTCCTTGTTGGTTATGCACCTTCGACTTATCTGCCTGTTGGCTCTGAGCAGCCTTGGATACGCAGCCGCCGGACTTCTCATTATATAAAGGGCCCACCGCAGGCAACCAATGAATTGGGCCAGACCCCTGAACGAAGTGATCTTTCCTGGCGTTTCTTGACCTGCCACAGCATCTGCCCACTGACGCGGGACAGCGAGCGTCTTCTCTTCGAGATTTAGCTGGACTCCGTCAAAGACTCCTGTCGAAGATGGGATAGTCACCTTATCCTCCCTTATCTGGATATTCGCATCTGCAATGGCTTTTCTCAGCCGCTTCTCTTTTTCACGCACATCCTCTTCGGTCGAACCGCCCAGCCCAATATCGTCGTATACCGCGAGACTACTGTCTGAAACACCGGCAAGACGCCTAACCCCAAGGGTTGACAGCTGCGCAGCAGTGGGGGCGCGGGATATACCTGGCACCGCGACAGTGAATACATAGTACTCGCCACCCCTTGCCCTGAAACCGAGAGACTCGGATAGGGCCTGTGACACTGGTAACTGATAAAAATATCCCAATAAGTCCAGAACCATGAAGAAAGAGAACTCTAGTACAAATGACTCTATGTCCCTAAGCGACGGGGTCTTTGGCGATAGCACCCGTGCAGTGCGCAGGTCGAAGGGCCGACCGTCAATCAGCAGTCGAGTCTCGCTCTTGCCCTTTTTCGCCACTTTAAAAACTCGTAGCGTGATCCTCGGCCTTCGCTCTGCAAGTCGCACGATGCCGCACTTCAGCATCGCGCTGAGGTCGCCTTGCGTTATATCCAGGCTGGGTAGCGCCTGATACCTCTCCGTGGTGGTCAACAGCAGTTCCTGTGTGCATTGCCGCAACGTGAACGCCTCTGTGTCGGTCAGACCTTGCTCGATCACTGCATAGTTTGCCCTCGTGTTTGGCAAAGTGTCCAGAGGTCCGTCGGCCGTCTGGAGAATCGGCCTTGGCAGAGACCTCATGTATGAGCGCGTAGACAGCGCGCCCAGAACTGCTTCAGATGACCGGACCTTCGCTTTAACATCGGGCCGTGCCTCGACGACGAAGCTCTCGACGCGCTCCTTTCTGTCGTACTCCTCTTCCGATTTCTCACCGAGCTCGCCCTGCATAGCGGCTTCTGCCCAGGCAAGCACTTTTAGTGTTACCTTTCTGGCGTCCGGGTGAAACTCTTCATTCCACTCCTTGAGGGGATGGAACACGGCCAGATTGCTGGCGTACCACGGACAGAAAGTACTAACCTTTGGTGTACCTTTGACTTTCAGCGCGGTGTCGTCCCGTGGACTAGCTACGTGGAGGGCTTCCATGAGGGAGCAACTTATGCTTCGCCCGGAGCGCGTTCCCTTCAAAGCGGGGTTCCCTCGTAGTGGCGGCTGCTCTGCGGAGCGGGCTCCACCTTGCCAAAGGTGCCTACGCTGCTCTTTGTCGAGCACTCCCTGCAGGAGCGGGTGCCTCTGCGGAGGCGGGTGCTCTGCGGAGCGGCTTCCCTCTGGGAAGGGGGGCGTCTGCGGCGGCGGTTGTTCTATGTTCCTCTGCGGAGGTAGTTGCTCTGCGGAGCGGCTTCCCTCCGAAAAAGGGCGCCTCTGCGGAGGCGGTTCTGCGAAGTGTCTCTGCGGAGATGTTTGCTCTGCGGAGCGGATTCCCTCTGGAATGTGCCTCTGCGGAGACGGTTGCTCTGCGGAGCGGATTTCCTCTGGAACTGGAAAGTGCTTCTGCGGAAGCAGTTGCTCTGCGGAGCGGTTTTCCTCTTGAACTGGGGAGTGCCCCTGCGGAAACGGTCGCTCTGCGGAGCGGATTTTCTCTTGAGCTGGAGAGTGCCTCTGCGGAGGCGGTCGCTCTGCGGAGCGGATTCTCTCTTGAACTGGAAAGTGCTTCTGCGGAAGCCGTTGCTCTGCGGAGCGGTTTTTCTCTTGAACTGGGGAGTACCCCTGCGGAAGCGGTCGCTCTGCGGAGCGGACGTTCTCTTGAACTGGAGAGTGCCTTTGCGGAAGCGGTTGCTCTGCAGAGCGAATTCCGTCTGGTAAAAAACACCGTTGCTGAGACGGTCGCCCTGCGGGACAAGCTACCTCACTGGCGCGTGCAGGTGCGCAGACAGTCTTTCGGTCCGTCGGTGGTCTGGGGTCACGCATCCCCAAAGGTACCGCCGCAGTGTTGTCACCGATGTGTGCCTCGCAAGGAGCAGAAGCTCCTCCCAGTCGGCACCGCCCCTTGCCAGGTGCTGTAGCGCGCCTCTCTTCCAGCTGTGCCCAGAGCAAGCCGGCGCAACGTTTCTCGCTATACGCAGCAGGGTCTGTGCGGTCGTCTTGCCGAACGTCCCACGGCGCGCCAGCCAGCTTCTCACTTTCGACGCCATATTCAGTGGGAGCCTGTAGGACACTTCTGATTCGTGCAGGCGAAGGCTTGCCTCTTTCGAGGTCCACCAAGCAATGCGAACTATACCAGGGGCCTGCATCGTTACGTCTCCGGACCTCAGAGCGGTCAGGTCTGCCATCCGTAACGCACAGCTCCATAGGAGCGTCGCCGCAGCCGCGAGCTCCTCGTCTCCCGATACGACGCCTATGATCGTCTGTGCCTCCTCGAAACTCAGCGGGACCGCGTGGCTCGGCGTCTCCCTTCTTTCCAGACGTCGCTTCAAGATCGCCCTTTTCGTCTTCGCCAGGTCGGCCGCTGGAACACCCCATCTTGAGCCCAACACGCTGACGTATTGCTCCACCGACACCGTGCGCATTTTCCCGGTCCTCGGGCGGCCCCGTCTGCCGGCCTCCCGCGCCGTGTAGCGGGCGAGCTGGGCCCCGCTCATTCCGTCGAGCATTGCAGCCGCGAATGCCTTGATCCGGAGGGATGCCGGTGCTGCTCGAAGCCCTGCAGCTTGTGTGAACTTCTCCAAGGTCCCCTCCATCGACAGACGCTGTTTTCTCGTCGATGACGCTAAAGCTAGCGACTCGAACTTCTCGATTTTTCCCTCCCAGGACGCCATCTGGGAGGGGAGTCATTCGTTTTTTGGAGGTGCGTTCCGCTTGCCCGAGGGCGGCACCGATACCCGTTGCGGCGCCGCTACATGCCTGAATCTACAGCGTTCGCGCATGCAACGCCCATTGCGGAAGTTATGGCAAATTGCCGACGGCCCCTTCGCACTCGTACTCCGGTCGCTGCCGCGCTGCCTGATTGCAGCTTTCAGACGCCGGCGTGCTTCTGCGACGTGTCGTGGAAGGCGCGAGGCCTCCTGTATTCCTCGCATTTCCACCCCTGCAGCCGGGTTCCGCGTGTCGTAGACCGCCTGCAGCTGTTCGTACTCGTTGAACAGCCGAGTCAGCTTTAGCAGCCACATCGGCGTGGCCATCGGACCCCGCATTCGCAGGTGCTCCCGGACTTTGGAAGTCACATCATCCCGTCTCTCCTGCAGTTCCCTATTGCTGCGAAACCTGTACAGGCGTGACACCGTACCTTCGAGAAGAGCAAAACCCCCGACCCCGATAGGAGCGTCCTTCCAAAATGTCGCCTCCAGCATCTTGAAGTCGTCTTCCTCATCCTCGTCAAGCACCATACTATTTCCCACTGGGGGCACGTGCCGGTCCAATAGCTCCAACGCCTCCCGCTCATCGCCCGCCAGGGCCAATTCCTGCAGCGCATCGGCGTCCATCTTCTGCCAGAAGCCCGGGTACTCATCCTCGAAGGCATCAAAGATGGCCCCCGCCCGATCGACGTCCAACATCGGCAGCAACGCTTCGGGACGCAACTCCTGTTGTGGTGCTGGCCTGCTTCGCTTCGCCCGCGGTTCATCCGGGTCCTCCAGCGGTCTTCCCCGCTGCTGCTGCTGCTCTTTCAGCCGCTCTTCAGCCTCCCTCAGCTTCTCCTCGCGCTCTTTAAGCGACCGCTCCAGCTCCTCCATCCTCTTCTCCCGTTCCAGAAGTTCATCCCCGTTTCTCGCCTGCGCCTTCGGCGGCATATTCTGGTCTCGACTTTGAAATTTTTTCTGACCTGCGGGTCAGTGGCGCAAAAAATCGGAAAGGGAGAAGGTGTGTGTTTGGGTGTTCACCTATATTGTTGGGAGAATAAGACCAAGCGAAAAAAGACTGCGTGTTTTTTCTCACCGAAAAAAAAAACCATCCGGCCACGGGTCTTTTCTGACCTGACAACAGGGTATGCTCGCGTAATGAAGGCAGACGCTTCGTTTTCTCCGTGTGTGCCGGTTGATCGAAGTGTTTGTTTACCCCGCTTTCTCTGCAGGCTCGGAGTTCTGACCAACCACCGAAATCTGCTGTCCGCTTCTATTGTTTACCCCGCTTTCTCTGCAGGCTCGGAGTTCTGACCAACCACCGAAATCTGCTGCCCGCTTCTATTGTTTACCCTGCTTTCTCTGCAGGCTCGGAGTTCTGACCAACCACCGAAATCTGCTGATCGCGTCTATTGTTTACCCTGCTTTCTCTGCAGGCTCGGAGTTCTGACCAACCACCGAAATCCGCTGACCGCGTCTATTGTTTACCCTGCTTTCTCTGCAGGCTCGGAGTTCTGACCAACCACCGAAATCTGCTGATCGCGTCTATTGTTTACCCTGCTTTCTCTGCAGGCTCGGAGTTCTGACCAACCACCGAATCCGCTGACTGCGTCTATTGTTTCCCCTGCTTTCTCTGCAGGCTCGGAGTTCTGACCAACCACCGAAATCCGCTGACCGCGTCTATTGTTTACCCTGCTTTCTCTGCAGGCTCGGAGTTCTGACCAACCACCCAAATCCGCTGCCCGCGTCTATTGTTTACCCTGCTTTCTCTGCAGGCTCGGAGTTCTGACCAACCACCGAAATCCGCTGTCTGTGCGTCTTTTAAGCCAATACGCACAGTGTGGGGCAGCCCGGGAGACTGAGCACCAAACAGCTAAACAGGTGACGCTCAAGACGCGCACGCTTCGACAACAATCAACGCTTGCTGCGGCGAATATAAACGTGTCAGAAGCCCCTTTTTCGGAGTCGTGGAAGCCTTGAGCCTACTCCCTATGACATCCGCTCCCATTTGTTGGCAAAACTTTTGACGGTGACCCACTTGCGTCATGCGTAAGTCTTTACGTAAGGAAATACGGTGTCCGAACCCTGAAGGAAGGTGAACAACCTCAGGAGATGTTGGCATGCGTGATTTTTTAACGAGGTGGCAGGTAGCTCTGGGGCAAATCAGAGTAGCTCTGGAGCTGCAATACATCCAGGAGTGGCACACCCATCTTTTTTATCCTCTCTTCCCTTTCCCATCCACCCCATTCTCCTCCTTCTCCTTCTCCTTCTCCTTCTCCTAAGATGACCCGACATCGAGTGCTGTGTTTGGCTCCGGTCTCAGTGCCGTTGCTGAAAAGGATAGAACGACCCTTTTTTTCCATTTCGAAAGAAGTTCGGTACCACAGTACGGGCCAATTACCATTATAGACCATACTTCAAACTGTTGACCCATTATAGACCACGATTCAAACTTTTGACCCATTATAGACCATAAGTCAAACTTATGACCCATTCTATGTGTACAAGACAATGTCCAGCAATGCACAAACTTTTTAGCGTTTTTGTGGTTTTTGTCAGTTCTACTTTTGACCTGAGGCCGTGAGTCGGCGTGACTTGCCGTCAAATCCTGAGCCTCCCTCATGAGAGCCTAATAATAGAGGGGCTGCCAGACTGGCACTCACTGACAGACTGACCTGAGACGGCGGAGTCAGTGTTCCGGTAACTCAGTCAGTTGTCTCGCCAGACGCGGCCAGTGATGGCGTCCGAGCCAGTTTCGGCGGTCGGTGATGAGCGTCGGTCAACAGCCCGAAGGCTGTCTTGTTGCAGACGGCTCTGATCAAACTGCTTTCGCGCAGTTCCGCCTGCCACCCGGCCCTGTGTCCGTCGTCTTGTTGCGTTGTGTCATTGTCCTTTGACGCGAGCCATGCCTGTCTCACCTTTAAGACACGGCTGTGCCACGCATTCGTCTTGTTCTTGTTGCTAGTGGGGAGTCATTTGCATGCAAATGAGTACCGCACTTTGCCAGATTTTAGCCGTGGTGCTTGTCGGTTGCCACTGTTGTGGGCTGCTGACCCACTCAGCCACGGAAAGGAGCCGGAATCTTCGCTTTCCCGTTTGCGCCGACAGGCACGCCGAGTTGCGGAGGACGCGAGTGGCTGGGAAGAGCCGGCGGGAGGACGCGATCGTCGTGCGATCCGTGGAGGGCGTAGTGCCGAGAAGTGTCACTGCTGGTTGTCTCTGCACCACTACGCGTACGTAGTAGCTCCTTCATCTTGGTGACGACAACTATGGTCAAGCCTTTTGGCTTCGCCACCACCCTTTGGCACGAGTGCCCAATGACCTCAACGCATCGCCGTCCACTCTGCAACGTCGCACGCTGAGGTAGAAAGTGCATAGGCCCGTAGGGAGTGTCCTCTGGCAGGCTCTGGGGATCCCAGCCTCGGCCCCGCCGGCTGCCAGGTGCAGAGGCTGGGCTTTCCGGGCTGAGCGGGGCCAGCTCCCACAGAGTGAGCGTGCGATTCCGTGTCTCCACGACACATCCTTTTGCCCTGGGTCTGCACTACTGTAGCCCATATTATGGGCCATAACTTGATCGCAGTTGCAGCCCCGGTAATTTGCAGACGATAACGAGCACCCTTTTTGACTTCCGGCATTATCCGTGGATTGAGCCGCGATGATGACTGTCAATGAGCATCGAAATTTGAGCTTTAACGAGCACTCCAGTGTTTTTTGAGGAATCCGTGACCCGGCGTGGGTGATCCAATGTCAAGTGCCAATGCTGGCTATAATGGGTCAAAAGTTCGAAGTATGGTCTATAATGGGTCAAAAGTTTGAAACGTGGTCTATAATGGGTCAAAAGTTTGAAGTATGGTCTATAATGGTCATTGGCCCCTGATAATACACTGTAGTAAGTTCGTAGCACGGTTTACGACAAAATAAATTGCGAACAAACCCGCAGGGACAAACCTTCATGGACGACATCGCACTCTGGCCCTGCGACTCTCTTCTGTTGTTAGGAGCAACGTCGCCTCCCCCTGACTGCACGCTGATACCTCGCTGCATGGATTGGGGTTTGCTTTCAGGCGACAGAGCCTCTGGGCTACTTTTCACGAAGGGGGGAAAATGTTTCTTGGGTGGGGGGGGGGATCGTAGTTCATGATAGGCAAAACACTGCATGTTTGAAGCTAGCATCAAGTCTTCCTCGATGTAAAACGAGCGAAAGGAGTCCAAGATGCTATAACACTCATTCCACGAAAAAGTGTCATCAAAAACGACTTTTCTTGGCTTTCTGCCGATTTCTTCCATCTGTAGGTGCGAAAATGGTCGGTTTCAAGATTCTGAGAACACGATTGAATCCGCCGAGGACAGGGCTTTCCGAATATCTGGTCGGATAAAATTTTTGACCGACCCCCCATAAATGGAGGCCGGGTCTCAAAAAAATGGGGTCTGGCAATCGACTTTTTTCTTCTCGGCATGCAGGAACAAGTCAGATTTGACTCGCCACAGAATTCTACGGGGGTGCCGATATGGTTCAGTGACAGAACTACGCGGTTCTCCAAAAATTTGGCGGAAAATCCCGAAAATGTGCTTCAATGAGCCAATTCACCTACCCCCCCTGAAAGCGACTTGAGCTCGATTACACTCGATTACGCGTCGATTACACTCGATTACACTTTGTACTTTATTGGTGTCTTGCCGTGGACACTCTCGAAGGAGAGCGGCACCGGGATGCGTCCCGGTAAAAGGAAGCACCAAGAAAGTATTAAGAGGACGAAGACAAAGAGAGAAGACCGACGACACACACACACACACATACACATCAAGCTGTACAACCCCGAGAGCGCGCAATGACGGATCCGGGGTTCAAGGAACTCGCCGCCCAGGTGCAGGCTCAAGGTAAGCAGATGGCTGATCTGATGGCCGCAGTCAGCGGGCTGGTAAAGCAGGCTCAGACGGATGGCGCGAAGAAGCAGAGTACAACAAACGCTCCCAGCTGGGCGGATGACGAGGGGGATGAGCGCGAGCTCTGCTGGGACGACGGCGGTGACGGTGTCGCGGGTTCAAATGCAGAGAAGGCGGGCGGTAAAAGCGGAAAAGGCAAGGCGAGTGCAGGTGAGAACGACGATACCAGCGGCGGCGGGGACGGCGTGGCGAAGCAAGAGGCGTCGGGTGGAAAACAGGGGAAAAAGAAAAAGAAGCGCAACGGAGGGTGGATAGAGGTGCCGGGCAAGAAGCCGACGGCCGCGCGCGCGATGGAAGAGGACGGACAGAAGAAGGGACAAGAAGGCGAGAAGGCAGTCGGAGGGGCGAGGAAGGCGAAAATAGAGCTGAGGCAGGAAGACTGGGGGGTGCCGGTGGTTGACCACACCGAGCTGGCCGAAGCGACGGTGGCGTTCGCGCCCATGGCGAGCGCACGCAGGATACGACGTGAAGGGATGCCAGAGGGCTCGGCGGTGGTCACGGTGGCGGCTCTGGAGGGCAGCAGGCGGACGGACGTGGTGTGCCGAGTTGACGGCGCGGAGAAGGTGCTGCCGGGATACGTGACGAGGTCCCCGGAGGGAGACGTGGTGTACGCGCCCGCGGACGTGAAGAAGGTCGACCGCCCGCCGACATCGACGGTGCTGATTTGCGCCGAGATAGATGCACGCTGGTGCGGGGCAGACACGTTAGCGGCCCTGCAGGAGCCATCGGGGGGGCGGGTGCTGAAGGCGGAGTGCAGGCGGCTCGCGGGAGAGGCGAAGGTGGACCTGAGTCCGAACAGCATGTTCAACGTGCGGCGGGTAAACCGCGTTTTTAAGATGATGGTACGCGTCGAAGAGGAGCAGGTCGAGAGATTGCTGAGAATTTCGGGCAGGAGGGGTCTCTTTCTACGCGTACCGCGCTGGAAGGAGGGGTCGGAGACGAGCGACGTCGTGTGGCTAGCTGACGAGGAAGCATCGCTGAAGAGCGCTCTCGTGCTCGCGCAGGGGAAAGGCTGCCTGGGCCGCTGCTCGTAGTCGCGCGCGGCTGGGGGTGAGGGTCGAAGACGGCATGTCCGAGCGGGTGCGGGAATCGCTGGGCGAAGCGGCGGTGAAGCAGGGACCGCCCGCGATGCATTACCTGGTGAGGGGGGCACAGGCGCGCGATGCCGCTTCGGATCTTGAGGCGACCATGAAGGCGGCGGGATGGACATGTCGCCAAGTCGCGTCCTACCGGAGCAAGACGCATGGGGACACGCGCGTCGTCGCCAGTGAGGAGTCGCCCCCGCATCGACTGATAAGCGCGGGAGGTGCGCTGATGAAGGTCGACGACGAGACCGAGGAAGACAGGTCCGGACGGCGGCCGAAATCGCAGGTGTGGGATGCGAGGGCGGAGAGGACGCCGAAGGTCTCGTCATATCTCGAGGCGATGCAACGGCAGGGTCAGGAAAAGACGAGCATACCCGAGCAACCGAGGGGCGCAGGCGACAACAATGGCGCGGTGCGACAGCTCAGGGCGGAGAACGCGGAGCTACGCGCGAAGAACGACGCGCTGCGTGAAGACATCGCAGCACTCAGTGCTCAGATGGCCAAGCTGACCGAGATGGTCGCAACGATGAGGCCGAAGACACCCCCGGCGATGCCCGTAGACCGAACCCCGATCAAGAAGAAGGCTCCGAAGACGCCCGTCGCCACACCGACGAAGCAGAAGACGGGACGGGCCGAGGCTCCGTCTGAAGACGTCCACATGACGCAACCGAAGCGTCCGCTGGGAACGCCGGGGAAGTCACCGTTAGCGAAGACGAAGAAGGCGCACCAACCGGCGTCGGCGAAGCGCTCGTGACTGACGAACGACGAGATGCGTGGCGGAGGGAAGACGCTCGAAGCGCTGGGGTCTAGGTTGAAGGAAGCGGCGGACGCGATGGGGGCTAGTGTGCAAGAGATTCCTGGGGACGGTGCCTGCCAGTTCGCAGCGGTCGTGGCCGGGCTGCCGGGATGGTCGGTAGGGGGGCTTCGTGCGCGTGTTGTGGACGCGATGTTGGAGGACCCGACGTTCGAGGCTCACTTCGCGCCGTCCGAAAGGTACGGCAGCTGGGAGTTCTACGTGGGGGCGATGCGGGGACCGTACGAGTACGGGGACGAGATGACGCTGACGGCAGCCGCAACGGTCACCGGGACGACAATCTGGGTACTGGACAGCAGGAGACCGCACATCCTACGACGGTACGCACCTCGCGCGGGCGCCACAGGGGAGCAGGCGGTAGTCACGTATGTACCGGAACACTACGACCGACTCCTACTCCCGGGCAGCGCAATAGCAGAGCTGGCGCGACGTACGGACACGGTGGAAACTGCGGCATTGCGCATTGGGGACGCGGGGAGGGTCGCGGCGGATGAAAGAGGGAGCGCCGAGTCACGGGAGGTGCCGCCGAAGTGGGATGGCGGAGTGTTGCAACGAGAGGAAGGGAAGACACTGAAGTTTGGAACGCTGAACATGACCTCGTTGGGGGGAAGGGCACACTTTTTGGACTGTGCCGCGGTAGACATCCTGGCGGTACAGGAGACGCTCTTGACCGAATGGGGTCAGAGGGAATTCGAGGACGGCGTCCGACAAAGCTGGAAGTCGCTGTGGGGGGAACCGTGTCGGGAACGGCTCGACCGGCAGGGTAAGGCGTCACCGTGGGTAGCGGAAGCCGGCGGAGCGGGTGTTGCAGTTTTTGCGAAGAAACCGGCGCCGGCCTTCGTGGTCGGGAAGCCATCACTGAGCCGAAGATGGGTGCACGTGGCCGTCGGAATTGGAAAAGGAAGCCAATTCTTGCATATATTCACTCTATATGCGAACTCTGGAGAAAAGGCTGCGTCGGAGAGGGAGAGGATCATTGCGGAGGTGCACCGGGAAGCATCGAGTCTCGGACGGGTGCCAGTGGTTGTGGCCGGGGACTTCAATGCAGAACCCTCGTCGTCGGCGGCGATGTCGAGCATGCTGCGGTCGGGATGGTACGACGCCGCGGAAATCTGCTCCGCTGGCGGTGCCCCGAAGACGTACGAGAAGACAGGCACGCGAGGCACACGCATCGACCACATCTTGTTGAACGACGTCGCGATGCAGGCACTCGTAGCGAGCGAGACCACCGTCGTCGTGGACGGGGAGGGGCAGCGGGTGCCCAGTCACAAGATGGTAACGGTGGAGTTGGACATCGCCGCGTTCGCAGACACGTGTGAGAGGTATCGAATGCCGAGGTCACTGCGGCAAATAGGCAAGGTGGACGAGGGGCGGACAGCGGCAAGGGCGGAGGAGTTGTTGGTGAAGAATCGCTTCGGCGATGCGGCACCAGGGAACGTGGAAGCACTCTGGCTGTCGGCGACGAAGGCGTGCGAGCAGTTTCTGATCGAGCTGGCAGAGGAACAGGGGCTGCTTGACGGGCCCGTTGCCGCCTATCGAGGAAGAGGTGAGACGAGGGTGCCCAAAAGGGTGCGAATTGCATCTGCGACGGACACCGGGACGGGCGCAGACACATATGCCTCGAGCAGAGTCCGGAAGGCGATGAACGGCCTCGACGCGTATATCCGAGGGTTGCAAGCTCTGAATGGGGAAGGACCTGGGTGCATGCCGAGGTCGCTGGAGAAGACGTGGCAGAACGTGGTGTCTGGTCTGGATTCTATGGCCGGACAATTACCGAAGGTGCGCAATTTGCCGCGGCGTCCACCGGACTTGAGCGTCGCCCAGACCGTCAGGCAGAAGCTGGAAGCGAGAAGCCGTTCACTGACGGCACAAGCGCGTAAAGGGAGGATTGCACAGCTGGAGAACAAGATGCAAAACCTCAAAACCTCCACTGCGCGAACAAAGCGCAGTTGCTACCGTGGTGCAGGAAGAAGAGGGCGGATGGCCTGGTGGCGCTGAAGGTGGAGGGCAGTACACGGCGAATGCGCGGCAGATCGATGCGGCGTTGCAGAAGGAGTGGGCGCCGGTTAACCGGATGTACGAGTGCAGTAAGGAGCCAAGCTATGAAGCGTTCCGGACGGAGTATGCTGAGTATATCGAACATCGTCCGATGGAGTGCCGAGATTTGACGGGCGAGGATCTGAGAAGCATTCTTGGAAAGAAGAGGGATGGCGGTGTCCCAGGTGTACAGCGGAGCTGAAGAAGCTGCCATTGCCGCTACTGAACGCCCTGGCAGCGGTGTTCAACGCGATAGAAGCGACCGGGACGTGGCCAGACGCGTTGTTGGAAGCCGCGGTCACGCTGATCCCGAAGGACGAAACTCTTGACCCGCTGGCGTTGCGGCCGATCACCGTCACAAGTGCGATCTATCGCTTGTGGGCGAGTACGCGGCTCAGGGACGTCGTCCAGTGGCAGGAGAAATGGATAGCGAATAGCCAGCACGGGTTCAGGCCCAAACACGGAACCGTGGACGTGGTATTCGAAATCGCCTCGCAAATCGAAGAAGCGCTCTTGACGGGTAAGGAGCTATACGGCGTGGCCCTAGACTTTGCCAAGTGTTTTGACAAGGTGCCGCGAGACATCGTGTTGAAGCTGGTGGGGGAGCTGGGCCTCCATGAGAGAATCCTCGGGCCGCTGCGCGACATTTACGCGCGACTACGAAGGCGGTACAAGCTGCACATGGGAGTGGGAGGTGTCTTCTTCACCACCAATGGGATACTGCAGGGCTGCCCCCTGAGCGTGATCCTCATCAACGCGCTGCTCTCCATCGTGGTGCGCAGAGTGGACGACGTGGGGGGGGTGACGAGCGAATCCTTCGCGGACGACCTCACCCTCCTGTCGCGTCTCAGGGAAGCCTGCTTGCAGAACGCCTTGGTGGAAGTCGACAGATTCTGTTCGAACACCGGCATGTCGATCGGGATACCGAAGACGTTTGCTTTTGGGACGCCGAAGGGGTATGAAGCGAAGTTGAGGGTAGGCGGTGCACTTATCGCAACGAAGGAGGAACTCACCATCGTAGGGTGCCTAGTCGGCACGAAGCGAACACGCAGGACAACGGACCTGCGCTACGACCAGCGCGCAGAGGAGGCCGAACGGTTGGGAGCTCTGCCGATCTCGATGACGCAGAGGTCGGGACTAGCGGCGATGGCAGTTTTACCGGCGGCGACATACGGCTCGGAGTTCGCGCTTCCGACGGTGCGGGGGCTGGGGAAGTTCACCGCAGCACTACTCAGAGGCGTCTGGGACCCGGTGAGGCTGCATCGGGCGCAGGAGGCCGTGTTGGGCATTCTAAACAAGGCCCACTTGCTCGACCCGTACACAGTGCTGCCGTATCGGTCGCTCGGCATGATCGCAGAAGTGTGCCGAAGGAGGCCGGCGTGGAGGGCCCGCGTCGCAACAGTTCGAAAGGCGTATGGCAGCAGAATCCGCGCATGGGGACCGATCGGTATTGCGGCCGAGCATGCGAAAAAGCTCGGTATGCGATGGACGGAAGATTTCGACAACGCCGAGGACGAGGCAGGGAACGTGCTGGGGCTGGTGCGACAAAGCAGGGGGGAGCGAGGGCACACGCTGAGAAGGATGATTCGCGGCTGGCGGCTAGCGGGGCTTGAGAAGAGGCGGGTAGACTTTGGAGGGGTGCGGGCAGGTGTCGACTACGTCGCGACGAATGCCTACGGGCTGAAGGCGTCGACAACGCTGACGGCTGCACGGGACGTTGCCGAGGTCGTGGCTGGGTCGGTGATGACGGAGTCACATGCTGCCAAGCTGTGGGGAGGTGACGGGCTGTGCAGACGCTGTGACGAGGCGACGGAAGAAACTCTGGGCCACATTTGGTGGCAGTGCCGGGCGTATGAACGAATCCGAATGCAACAGCAGTATGCCGAAATTGTTGGCGCGGATCGCTCGACTTGGCCCCCGTGCCTGCAAGATTACGGGATTCTGCCGATTACGCTCGATCAGGGGGTGGGTGAATTGGCTCATTCAACATGGCGGATCGCTCGAATTTTTTTTGAGAAAAAAAAACACCCACCCGCGGGACTCGAACCGGCGACCAAAAGAGTCAATGGTGAGTGCAATGACGGCTATGCTATTTGTGCCAAAATCCGAAATAATTTCAATTTCAAAAATTTGGAAACCGCACCCGGGTTAGGCTTGGGGATACGGTGCTAAGGTTCCTTGTGCCTCCTCTTCTTTGAAGAAAACGATTTTTTGTTTTGTTTTGTTACGGCGGAGCCTGCGCATCCTTCACGATTGGTTACGTTCCGGCGAACTAGGTCGGGGGTTCCTTGTGCCACCCGATTTCTTCCTGTGGACTAGGAGTTTCTTCCGGGAGTCCATCTCCGAAACCCCGTGCTACCTCCCCTATTTAAACACCAGCGTGCAGGAAATGCCCTGCGATAGGCCAGCCTCCGGTCTTACCGTTCATTCGTGTAGATTGGTTTCCCCCCTGGCCGCCAGTTTTTCTAGCTTAGGCCCCGTTAGTTCGCTGCTTCTGCTTCCAAACTGGTTCCTGAGTTCAAAAAAAAAAAAAAACCGAAAATATTTTTCTCTTCATCTCGCATGAACCAACAAAATGGTCACTGGTTCGGTTCCTCGCTGCGTTCGAGCGTTTGTGAGCTCAGTAGTACCGGTACTGCTGCAGTGGTGGTGTATCGGCAGACTTCCACAGATTTCCTGGCGGGTCACGCGAACTTCCTGAAGGATCGTTCAAATACAAAAAATGAAATCGCCCGGAGCCGGCGTCGGGAGGGCGAACTAAGACGCTAACGCCCACCGACACCCAGGAAAAGCCCGCATCGGACTGCCGCCGCGAAACAGCACCGCGCAGACCACCCCGGATCTCTCTTTTCTCCACCTCTTATTTCCATTTCCCCTCTGTTCAGTTCCGGGAGTAGGGGAGGGCGGGCAAAGTAAAAAGCTCACTGAACCCCCCCGCCACAATGTGAGACTGTAAAAACAAAGAACGAAACCGAACACGAAAACAAACAACGCGCCAAGGATGGCGACGGGGAGGCACAAGGAACCACCTCACCTGTTCTCAAGAACTAACCCGAGGCAGGTATCCACCGTACCGATAACCGATAACCGATAACCGATAAGGGATAAGGGGGGCTCCTGGTCTAGTGGTTAGGACGTCGGACTATTATCCCATTTATCCCATTCGTCCACGGTTCGATTCCTCCTCAACCACTATTTCAGGTGTTCAGGGATTGGCTCCTGAATGCAACTCCTAGCCCAGTCTCTGTAAAAAACGGCTGCACAGGTTGACCGTGTGGGTGCCAAAGTGGCCCGAATACGATCCAGGGAGAGGCGACTACCATAGAAAATGGGGTACCCTGAGACGTTTACCCAAAAAAAAAAAAAAAAAAAAAAAAAAACCCGTTGAGAAAATGCCGCCGTCGCCGGGGGGGGATCGGCCCCCCCGGACGCCACCGGGTGGTCAGGGGCAGGCGGCCCCTGCCGCCGGTAGGAGTGCGGACGCCGCCGCGTCCGCTGGCCCGGTTCCGCTGCCCCGCTCCTTTGCGGAGGTGCTCAGGCGGAGCTCTCCCGCTGCCGCTGTCGACGCCGCCGCCGCTGACGACGCCGCCGCCGCCGACGCTGACGACGCCGCCGCCGCCGCCGCCGATGACGCCGCAGCCGTCCCCCGGGCCCGGGTGCACCCGGCGCAATCCGCGCGGGAAGGTGAAGTCTGCAGAGACTTCAACTTCCGACGCGCGGGCTGCCGTCGGGTGCAGTGCCGGTACGTGCACCGGCTTCTCCCGGTCTGCCCGGCCTTCCAGCGGGGCAGATGCAGGGACGCCAGGTGCCCGAATCGGCACCCGCGCCCGGGGCAGGTACGCTTTCCTGTTCACCCCCAATACCCCAACCGTTCCTTCCACCCCCCTCGCAATCAACCAACACAACAGGCAACGCGGTCGACGGCTGCGCCAGCTCGGCGCAGCCAGGGCGTACAGGCCGCGGGCCCGTACGCGGACGACGACCTGCCGGAGGGCCCGCTGCTCCCGCAGGTGCTGGCCGCCCGGCGGGAGGTCCGCCGGGCGCAAGAACGCGCGGAGGAGCTGGAAGCCCAGCTCCTCCGCGAGTTCAACAGCTGGGCCCCTACCCCGGTGGAGGCTCTTTGCCTCGTGTGCGGTAGGCTCAGCACCACCGCCGGGGAGGAAGCCCAGCACCGGGCCCGGCATCGCAAGGATGCCGTGACCCAGGGCCGCGACTCGCTCGTCGTGGCCCATGTGGCGGTGGGAGACGGGGGCCTCCGCCACATGCGCGAGCTCTGCCTGCGGTGGCAGGCGGAGAGGCCCCAGGCCCAGCCGGCTCAGGGTGGCCCCCAACAGGGCTTCCCGTTCGCGGCACCGGGCCCTTTCGGGGCCCCGCTCCAGCCCGTCCTGCAGGCGGGCCCCGCCGCCCCTCACCCTGCTCCGAGGGGGGCGGAGCAGGGAGGGGGGACCGGTTTCGAGCGCGAGGCATCCATGGCCCCCGCTTGCGACCGTGTCCTGTTCGTCAGCGCGTCGAACAGGACGGCGTCGTCCCCTGCTTCCCCTCGGGACGTGAGCCTGCCTCCGCCTGCGTCCCGGCCCAGGGCACTGTCGCTGCCCGGGGACGTGGGGGGTGAGGCGGTCCCTGCCGGGCTAGGCGGGGCTGACCAGGTGGTCCCCGCCGCCGCGTGTGGCGAGGGCGACCCGGTGGGTCTCGCCGCGCCCCACAGGGAGGCCGCCCCGGTCGCAGCCGGCGCAGCTCGCGACGTGGCAGACCAGGCTGGTTCCCCCGACGCTATCGGGGTGGCCGACCAGGTCGAACCCGCCGGAGCGCCGGCGGGGCGGGCTGGCGTCGGGGCAGCCGACGCCCAGACCGCGGAGCGTAAGCTCCGGCGGGAGCGTCGTCGGTTCCGTCACGCCGCGGACCCGACTGCGCCCGGCGGGTCCTCGACGGCTGAGCCCTTCCCGGACTCCGACGAGTCGGACTCTGATGTCGATTCGGAGTCGGGCACGTCGGGCGACGGGGGGGGCCACGGCGGAGGCGACGAACGCCGCGACGGGGGCGGCTCCGGCAACGGGGGGCCCGGGGGCGGCTCGTCGCAGGCGGGCCAGCCGGCGAGCGACGCGCCGGACGCGAGCGCCGAACCCGGTCAACCGGAGGCACCCTCGGAGGCCGGCCTCGGGAACGGGTCGGCCGCGAACGACAGGTCCGGCCTGGCCGCGGCCCCAGCGGAAGCCAGCCCCGGAGAGGGGGGCTCCGGAGCCGGCTTGCCGCCGGTCGCGGGGGCCGGGCCTGCCCGGAACGGCCCGTCCCCGGGGGTCGAGCCCGGCACTTCGGGGGCTGGCTTGGTCCCCGGCGACAAACGCCCGGCGTCGCGCTCGCCGGTCGACACGCCGGCGGCCAGGCGCCGCAAGCAGCCCCACAGCGCCGAAGACCCCCTCGCCGGATGGGAGACGCCCCCTTCCGGCCTAACGTGGGGCACACCGTCGGAAGCGTCGTTCCCGACAGGGGGCAGTGCTTGGGAGGGGGCGCACCTCCCGTGCCCCAGTCCCCCCGCGCCGGGGCCGGGAGGGCCGTCAGAGACGGCGGCCGGGCCGGGCGGCAACGCTCACACCCCGGCGGGGGCAGCCTGCTCGCCAGACCCGCGCCCACCCGTCAGCCAAGCTTGTCAGAACTTGCTGAACGCTGTTTGCGGAACACCGGGTACCCCTGCTAAGCGCCCCGCGTCCCGGTCGCCAGTGGGGACTCCAGCCTCCGTCAGGCGGAAGTCGTTCGCGGGTATGGGGCGGGGCCGGGGCGCCGGTATAGCGGCGGCGGCCCGGGCCTTGGCCGCTCGGCTGGCGGCTGGGCGGCGCAGCCCTTCGGGACCGGCCCCTGCTTCGGCCGGCCGGGGGAGAGGCACGGCGGCGAGGCGAAGTCCCCCGGCTTCGTCCTCCGCGTCCTTGACGCCTGTCCTCTTCCCGGACAGCGTCCGGGCCGCCCACGCCCCAGCGCCCCCCCACGTGCACGTCTCCCTGGGAAGGGGGGGGGACGACCCCTGCGATGACGGGGACGTCCAGCGCCACCCGGGGCCGCTGCCGGGGGGCCCCTCTGGAGGGTGCGGCCCCGAGGCCGTCCGCGTCCTCTCGCGAGGACGGGGCGGCGACGACCTCTGCGTGGATGGGGACATCCACCCCAACCCAGGGCCGGCAGCCAGCGACGCTCAGGACCCGGCCCCCACGGTCGCTGAACCGGCACCGGCCAGTCTGCAGAGCGCAGCGGGGTCGCAGGGGGCACCTGCGCCCGTCTGCATCTGCCGCACGACCGGGGAACGGAGAGGCAGACACCGGATGTGGTGCCCCTGCTCCAAGGCCTACCGGGAAGCCGTGGCTGGCGGGAGGGAGCCGGCGGCGATCCCGCCTCGGACTCCCGTGGAGCCATCCGGGGGCGCTCCCAGGGCCGCGGGCCAAGACGGCCATCGGGGGGGAGCAATCCCCTTCACGTTCGAAGAGGTTGCGACTGCCGGCATTCGCACTCTGGAACGGGTGCCGGCAGCCGCAAAGCCGCAGGTCTCCGCTCTCTTCGAGACCGTCCTCAGGGCAGCCACCGATGATGCCGGGTGGTTGCGGGCGTACGCCTTCGCCCCCCTCGTCCTCGCGGCCACCCACCGGGGGGGGCGGAAAGCGGTGACGGAGGCCCTCCGCCGCCGCGTCCGCCTTTGGAGGGCCGGGCAGCTGGACACCCTGTGGGATGAGGCCCGGGCCGTCTCAGCCGGGAAGGCCGATCGCCGCGCGCGCCGGCGAACCTACCCGGTTGCAGACGACGCCGACAACAGGCTCGAGCTGCAAACGGATGTCGAGTCCGTGGACGACCTGGACGGGGCCACTGTGAGGCAGGTCCTCCGGCGGGCCCGCGACCGATGTTACTCGCGGGCCGTCTCTGCGCTTTCCGCGGCGCAGACTGCTCCGGCGGACGACGCCACGCTGGCGGCCCTTATGGAACTGCACCCCCCAGCCCCCGAGCTGCCTGACGACCGCAGCCTGCGGCCCGTGGCCGTTGCGAGACCTTCCCCGGGCGTCATCCGCCGGGTGCTGAAGAAGATGCCGAAAGGCACCGCCGCCGGCCCGTCCGGCCTGTCTGCGCAGCACCTCCTCGACCTGTGGGACGTTTCCGGGTCGTTTAAAGAGGCAGTGGCAGACGCGGTCTGGGCCCTCTCTTCCGGTAGAGTGGCTGCAGCCGCCCGGCCGTACCTGTTCGGGGCGAGGCTCGTCCCGTTGGTTAAGAAGTCCGGCGGCATCAGGCCCATTGCATGTGGGGAGATTCTGCGCCGGGTGGCCGGCAAGGTCCTCGCATCCGACCGGGCAATCAAGGACCTGGGGGCGAACGTCCTCCTGCGGAGTGGGCAAGTCGGCGTCAGTGTCAAGGCGGGGGCCGACGCAGGCGTGCACGCCATTCGCAGGGTCGCGGCCCTGTACCGCGACAGAGACGTGACGGACCGGGGGATACTGCAGATCGACTTCGCGAACGCCTTCAACATGCTTCGGCGGGAAGCGATCATCCGCAGTGTCAACCGTCACGCCCCCCAGCTGTTGGGGTACGCATTGGCAGCGTACGAGAAACACTCCGCGCTAGTGGTGGGCGACCGGGGGATCTCCTCCGAGTGCGGAGTCCAACAAGGAGACCCCTTGGGACCGCTGCTTTTCAGCCTCGCCTTGCACGATGTCGTTGTTCCGCCGAGCCCCGAGGAACAGCCGCCCGTCCCCGCGGCCCTGGCTTCGTCGCAGGCGCCCACCGATTCTGCCCTCGCGACGCCCGCACGGGACTCCGGTCAGCCGGAGCCTCCCGACGCCATCGGGGGGCAGCCCACCCCTTCAGTGCCGGCACAGGCCCCAGGCTCGGGGGACCCAGCAGCGTCGCCGCCACCGGCAGGGTCCTCGGCAACCCGGGGCGCCCCTGAGGGGGCGCTGGGTCAGGCGGAGCTTGACCTCCTGACGTTCTTCCTCGACGACGGGGCGGCCGGGGGGGAGCTCGACTCCCTCGGCCGCTGGCTGCGGGACTTCGAGGACAGAGCAACAGCGGTCGGGCTCAGCCTGAACCGGGGAAAATGCAGGCTGTCCGTCGGCCCCGGCGCCACAATCCCCGAGGCCCTGCAAGGCATCGAGACTTGTCCGCTGGACGAGATTCAGCACCTTGGCGTCCCCTGCGGGTCCCCCGAGAAGATGCGCGTCTTCGTCGAAGAAGCGGCCAAAGGCGCCGAGAGGAAGATGCGGATGATCGCCTCCCTCCCGGATGCGCATGTGGCGTTGACACTGCTGAAGTTCTGCGCCGGCTTCGTCAGCGTCGTTCACCTCATGCGCGCAGTGGGGGCCGTCTTCGACTTCGCTGGCATCGATCTAGCCACGCAGTCTTGCCTGGCGACGATCACGGGCATCGAGACGGACGCATCCGCCTGGGCCCTGGCTTCCCTTCCCGTCAGGCTGGGCGGCCTGGGCCTGCACTCCTGTGCAGACACAGCGGCGATCGCGCACATCGCGGCCACCTTTGACGGCGAGGCTTGCCTGTCGTCCCTGGTGACCCCCTACGTCCTGCCGCACGCCATGCTTCTCGACGAGGACGACACCTTTCTAGCGTCCCTTGAAGACCCGCGCCTTGCACCCTATGATTCCGTCCTGGAGAAGATCCAGAACGTTCTGCAGGCACGGGATAACTACGGGGGGCGTGGACAGAAAGTGTGGTCCGCGACGGTTCATGACGAGCGGCGCAAGGCCCTCATCATCTCGATGACTGAGGAGCTAGGCAGGTCAGGCCAGCTCCAAGGGTCGGCGCTGGCCCTGAAGCAGGTCCAAATCCGGGCGCGGATCCAAAGCTGCTCCGGCCAACATGCGTCCGCGTGGCTTTACGGCAACGCTGAAGCAGACCCCAGGCTGTGGCTATCCCCCGCGGAGCTCGCGGTGGCCATCCGGCTTCGGCTCGGGTTGCCCATCGCCCCCACGCCGAGCATCTGTCGCCTCTGCGGGACAGGCTCGGCAGACGTCGACGGAGTGCACGCGCGTAGTTGCTTCTCCGGCGGCCGCCGGACGAGAATGCACAATGCACTCCGCGACGTCATCGCTGACTTCGCCCGCCGCGGGCTGCTGGCCCCGGCGGTCGAGCGCCCCGTGTTTTCGAACACGGAGCGGAAGCGCCCGGACATCAGCTATGTCCGGGACGGCACCACCGTTGTGTTAGATGTCGCCGTCACCTTCCCCCTGCAGCCATCGAATCCCCAGTACGCTAAAAGGGCAGCGGAGAAGCCAGGGGGGGCGGCGACAGCCTACGCAACAGCTGTCAAAGAAGGGAAGTACCGCGGCATCATCGACAACGAGCCAAACCCCCGGGAATGGCTCGCTGTCCCGCTAGTCGTGGACACCTTCGGAGCGTGGTGTCCTGGAGCACTCACGGAGTTGCGGCAAATAGCCCGCAAAAGCGCCCTCCGTGAAGACCGGACCGCTTCGGCCGCCTGCCAGGACTTCTTCCACCAATTGAGCTTTCAGGTAGCCCAAGGGGTGGCAAGAATAGTCATTGCATCTGGTGGGGCGCGACCGGACGAAGCGGTCCACCCTGTTGCAGGGGGTAGTGTCACTGCATCGCGGGTTTTTTTACCTGGTCGGACCTGCTCGCTAGCAGGCCAGCCCAGGTCGCAGTGAGACTGGCGTTCACTGTGTGCTGAAGAAGCATTTTTTTGGGCTCCCGCTCCGGAAGCAACCGGATACCGGTAGCCCCGCTGTACCAACATGGCTTGTACAGTGTCCCGCGCTCCAAAAAAAAAAAAAAAAAAAAAGCGTTTTTTTTCGCCCGTGGTCTAACGGGTAGCACACCCACTTGTGGTTCTGGGGGTACTTGGTTCGATTCCTCCGAAGAGTGTTTTTTTGGGGGCCCGGAAATCGGCCGAAAAACGTCTAAAGTGCCATCTGGGGGTCAGATTTTTGGCTATATCGAGTTCCAAAAAGGTGCCGATACACGCCGAGGATAGCTCTTTCCATCCCAAAAAAATGCTCAAAATTTGGCCTAAACATGGCGGATCGCACGACGCAAAATCTATGACACGTTTTCGTGGAATGAGTGATAAATAAGGAATGAGTCTAGGGGCCTCTGAGTTCTTCTTTTGTGTATTCACCTCGTCTTCGTCGGGTTTAAGTCAATTCATGGGGATACAGAAGCTCCCCCTTCACCTGTTCGCGGCTTCGTTCTTGCTGCTGCGTGATGCAAACTGATAAACAAACGCAGAACACCCAAGCAACCATTCTCGTGTGCCTGCCACATCAGTCATGCCCGAGAAAGACTGCATACCTGGTTGTACCATCGAATGCTCAGGGGTGTTGATCGCCGTAGCATTTTAGTGCGGCGTTACTTCCTTTTCTCTGACGGTTGACCAGGTACTCTGATGTGCTGCCGGCTTGAGTGTTCCGTAGCCAGCGGGGTGATGGACCGCAAGAACAACTGTAAATCGTCGTGGCTTTCACAAAAATATTGACCCATAACAAGTGAGTCGTGGACTTGGAACAATGATCGGGAGCCCCTCCAAAAATCGAGAAACGAACCGAGTCAACGTTAGCTTGACCGATACACTCTCTCTCTCGCGATATTCGATTCGTCGGATATTTTAGAGTCAGAGATTGCTTGAGTTTTTTTCGGCATTGATCTTGCTTGTAGGCAAAGGCTGGCATGGGAACCCTGCAAAGCATACATTGCTAGTTGCGAGTAAGGGCAGTTAGCAGGGGGAGCATGCAGCGGAAGAAGGACGAAATCGGGTGGTGGATGATGGGTTGGGAAAGTCCTTCCTTCCCGTCTCCATAAGTTTCCTTGCGTGCGGATACGAAAAGGGACAAGGGGTGACAAAACAGACAGAAAATGTTGCAGGCGCTCGGCAACAAGGAAAAAGGTGCAGAATACGAGGACGAGCACAACAGAAAGGAAGAAGAAAAGGAAAAAAAAGCGAGAGAGGCGCAACGAATGAGGAGCAGGGCGGCAGCGAAAAAGCTAGGTGGTAACGCTAACGCCAGGCGGCACCCACCAAGAGGTTACCTGCACTCGTTGTGTGTGTTACAGCGCATTTCCTCTCTGAGCCACGAATTCTCGTGGAACAACAGCCGCAGTAAAGCCTGCCTCTCAAGTACCAACGCGCACGGTTTTGCTCCGACGGATGTATGCACTGTCACCAGGCCTCCGGCTCTCAAACCTGTGCTGCTCGTACCCCGTTTACCCCTTCGCTGCGCTGACTGCCTGGGTTAAGACAATCTTACGTTGGGGCCGCTGCTGAATGTCTTCTTCGACACGCCTTGACGCTTGTGGCGTGTTTGCCAGAGAAGACAAAAAAGCTCTCTTTTTTAGCCCTAAAAAGGGAGGGAAGCTTAGTTCAGTGTTCAGACAGAACACTGCCTCCCATGAGGGGTTAAGGTGTGGTCACTGTCTCATCAAAAAGCTTGAAAAAGCGTCTAAGGTGCTTGGGAAGTTACGCTGAAGTACGCTCTTAGGCAGACTGTGAGGGTTGACCGAGACCCCATTGTGGGAAAGTTGCGGGTGCACAGTACTGCTAGTACTCCGATGGGCGCGGGTTTCACTACAGGACCCGGTGCCCGTCGTAGTGTGCGAAACCCTCGTAGTATGCATGGCCGGTGTCTAGATTTCTTCTCTACCCGCGCCTGGCTCTCTTTTCTCTTGTTCTAGCGGAACCCCTGCTTTTTTATATATTGACTTTAATTATGAGTCACACCTTAGCCTAAGTTGGGGGGGCGGCGGAGGAGAAGGGAAAAAGGAAGCGGGCGGACGTTTTGGTTTTTTGTGTTTTCCCGAAGATAGAAACTTGGCTAACAACTGCACGGCGTTGCGGGCTCGCGGTGTCCGCTTTTTCGAACCTGTGCCCGAACTACCAGCACCCCGCCTGCCCGAAGAGCTAAAGAAGGCAGGCGCTTCGTTTTGTTTGTGCGTGTTGATCGTTTTCCCACTTGTATTTACCCTGTGTCATTTTCAGGTAAGGAATTCTGATCAACCACCAAAGCACGCTTAGTACAAAAGCGTCGGTATTGAAGGCCTGCGACTTTCTGTGGAGGAGCCGGTTGACTGAGAGAGGTCGTAGCACAGGGCCTTAAATGGTGGCACGGTGATAATTCCTGACTCAAGTCCTTTGTGCTTGGTGCGGTTAGGCCGCTACGCGTCTTGTCTCGGAAGGAAATTCTTCCTCGCCGCGCCGGGTTCTTCTGATACGAACCACAGCCGCGGATCGAAGGAGTCACATTGGATCTGCTGGAGCCTGGCGAGAAGTTATGTGTCAGACTTGTTTGAATCTAGCCGGATCTTTGTCAGACCATGGAATCTGGTCACCGTACCAATAGGAGGTAGATTTCGTGCCGGCGAGGGCGCCGATGACTTCGTTTGCTATAGGCCAATTCACGCTCATGACAGTGTAAGTTCCCGTTGTGGCCGTGGGTCCTTCAAAGCCGGTCAGCAACACGCTCACAAGCTCGATACGCTTTGCTCAGCCGACCATTCCTTGTCAGGGCGCGGCTGGAAGTACTTCGCTACGATTTGGGGGGTCACCTGTGGGAGAGGGTTGATTGCCGGTCACTTTCCCTAAGTCGGGCTTCGGAATGCCACTTCGTGTTCAGGCTTCTTTGACGAAATGCAGACAGATTGTGCTCTTTCTAGATTGTTTCAAGTTTTTTAAGAAGCCGGTATTTTTGTGCCGTTGAGGGGGGGTAAAAGTGGTTGCGCTGATCACTCCGTTCACACCCTCGGTTGGGCAGGCCCTTCTTTTTTCTTTTTCTGAAGGGTTACTGAAAAGCGCTGACCTCTTCCAGAGTGGGCGGATTCCACTTCGGCTTCTTGTCCTTGTCGATGAGGAGGGCGCGGATGCCTTCGTTGAAATCGGTGCCGTAGTTCATCATCGCGTAGGCCATGCGCGCCTCCATGACGAAGTTGTCGTGCGGGCTTTGCCGGATGCCGCGGGACAGCTGCTCGTGGGTGACCTTCAGGCTGGTCGGCGACATGCGGGAGACTGTTTTGTACGTTTTGCTCGACCACTCGTCGTCGTCTTTGCGCAGGTCCTGCATAATATCGGCGATGCTGCCCAGCGTGAAGGTGCTGGCTATCCGGTCAAGATACGGCTGCAAGGAGAAGACGGGCAGGTCTTCGCGAGGGGTCTGATACTCTTCGAGAATGGCGTCGATTTTGTCGTTCGACGATGCTGCAAGCAGCTCTCTCTCGAGGCTGGGAATCTTCGCTGATGGGACGAAGTGTGTGCCCACAGTAGCGTGGAGGTTGTCAGCACCCTGCAGTCGGAACCCGGTCAGCGCCAGGTACATGCCAAGCCCTGCATGAGGCATCCTCGGCAGGAACAGGCTGCCGCCAACGTCGGGGAACAGACCGATGCCCTGAAAATTGGGGGGAATATTTATTGGGTATGAAGAGCGCGTGCACTGAGGCCAGCTTTTTTAACCGCGGGTTTATTGAAGGGTTGTTGGAATGGATAGTGTGTAGACGCAATGCCCCCATCTGCGCCCTGTTTCGGTCCTTTAAGCCACGGCAGTTCCAGGAACCATTCCCTAAAATCTACGGGAACCCAGGACCCACACCCAGAAAAGCGTGTGTCCACACCGCTGTTTCAGACGCGTTTACTTCGCAGATTGCCGCCGTAAAAAGACAAGTCAGCGCGGTCTAGCACGTCGCAGTCAAATCAGGGGCGGAAGCTCCAAGGGCCTCTCCCGTGACGGATTTGTCTGAGCTCTAGTAGCATGGGTGGTCCTGGCTGTGACGAGCTACGAACAGCCGTCTGACAACAGGTTCCGCGCTGATGACTTCCGTCCCGGCAACTGCTGCTGCGGACGGACGACCGTAACTTGTCATTTAAGCCGAGCTGCAGCGCCTGCACTGCACACTGCTTGGTGGCCGTCCGTGCTGTACACGGCAACCCCAAGTCTATGCGGAGTTTACTTCGCTGGTTGTCGCTATCCGTGGGTGAAAGACCGAAATACATTGGAGTTTAAAACGAGCCTTTACTGAAAATGCTGTGGACCTCCCGGGTGAACTATACATGGATCTGGTGTGCTCAAGTTGTCCAGAAGGCAGCAGTGTGTGCCCACTGGGATGTTCTCGCTACTTACACGGGGGCAGGAGGTAAAGAGGGCGAAGTCAACCCCAAGAAAATGCACGGGAGAAAGAAACACACCGTTTCGGGCATTGCGAAAAGAGTCTTTTCCGTAACAATACGGTGCGATCCGTGGACCGATCTGTGTTTAGCAACAATGGTGCTTGAAAAGCGGGGGCCTTGCGGTTTATGGATATATATAATATCTGCAGGTGGTTCCGCGCAACTAGCCGGAAAACCTTGTCTCGCGACATCATATGTGGCTAACCGCAGTGGAAACGAACCAGGAGGAAGCAAACCTGTCGAGGTCTGCGTGTTCAAAGTTCTGACCATCTAGAATCGGGGCCTACGTTAGGGCAGATTAGGGAAAGACAATGCACTTGCGCCGCAGCAATCTTTGGTGGCAGGGAACCTGTGATGAACCAAAATGCAAAACTCCTGGCATGACTTCTGAAAGTATCTCGTCCATATAAGGAACCCGGGAAGTTTGTCCATACAAGGGGCTACAAAAAATTATCTCGTCCATGCAAGGGACTTTTCCAAAATCATGTATCCATACAAGGGACCTTTCCAAAATCAGGTGTCCGTAAAGGAACTGTGAAAGTTTGCTGTCCATACTGGTGCGTTTGACAGGTCTGCGCTGCCAGTAACTGCCAGTAACAGCCAGTAACAGCCAGTAACCGTCGGGTAGACTGCCATGGTACAGTGGGATTTCTGAAAAAAAAACATTTTGTGTACTTAGCAACTTTTTGGCCCAGAACCCGAAAATTTTGGCCACACTCAAACACCACCACATGATACTTTGAAGTTTTATTTGAGGTGCCAAACCCATTTTCTGGGCATTTTTGCGTTTATTTTTGACTCAAATGTCAAAGGTTTCCCGTAACAGGTGGACTACGAATCGCCTCCCTTCCCCCGCACAGTGTGGTGGCGCGTTTGGCGTGGCGCGGCGCGGCGCGTTTGGCGCACCCTGTAGCCCCAAGGAAATTTAGGTTCCCACGTGGGCAAAAGTGTGCCTCGGCGGAATTGATATCCACCGCCTGGGTCATTGTTCAATGGGCACAAACAGTGGACTCTGGTTTTGGCAAAGTGTGGTGATATTTTCCCGCTGGTCTACGTGGCAAATTCTTTCCGACGACTTCTTGCTCGCTCGTTCTCGGGTGAAGAGAACGGTGCCAAATAGACCCGGAAACGTAGGCGCATTATTGTGGTTCGTCGGCATTTCATTGCTGCAGGGTACCTTACACCCGCATTGCACCCGTCAAAACCGGTCCAAAAAGGCTGCTTGCAGGGATCGATCCCCTGGAAAAAGCGTTGGTTTTCACTGGTCCTGGACGGACAGGGGGTGTGGGAGGGCACCAGAATAGGTTGAGACCCTCTGAGAACAGGTTTTCTGCAAGATTTCGAAGTTTCCCTCAGGATAGCTAGAACCAAAACAGGAGTTACGCCAGGTAAAGCGAATGATTGGAGGCATTGGGGAAATCGCTTCCTCGACCTATTCTCAAACTTTAAATGGGCGTGAGCTCGGGGTTATTTCATTGAACCCTGACGTAGAATCCTGGTTCTAAGTGGGCCACTTCTGGTAAGCAGGACTGGCGACGCGGGATGAACCGAGAGCTGACTTAAGGTGTCCGAGTGATCGCTCATCAGATCCCACAAAGGGTGTCAGTTCATCTTGACAGCAGGACGGTGGCCATGGAAGTCGTCATCTTTCTTCTCACCGGATCAAAAACTTGTCGGAACGCACGCCGGGATCGCCGAGAAAATGGACGAATGATGATCCCAAAGTGAAGTAGCCAATTCCTGGTGAAAACACTGAGGGCGCGCCAATCGCGCCAAACGCGCCATACAGGGTTTTCTGGCGCGGCCTGGTGCGGCTGGCGCAGGAGCCACACTGCCCCGCACGCGTTACTACGGGGGGAAGGGAGTGAACCGTTCTAATACCCGACATCTCCACGGCGTCAGATGTTGACTGTCTCCGGAGCGTCGTTCATCGGGCTCATTCGACAAAGGTCTCCTGCAAAGAAGGAGTTGCCTTCGGTTCCACCGTTGCCGAATCTGATTGTCAGTGCGTCTAGGTCGAGAAAGACTGTTATGGAACAAGTCCAAGCAGGAGGACCTGGTGGCTGGCAGAAAGAGGAAACGAGAAGGCCTGCTCGCATCGATTCGCTCCGATTCGACTGCACGAAGGAGTGGTCGAAAGTCGAAGTTGCTGCATCAGTGTCGTGCCAGGGGTCAAAAACAACAATGGGGCGCCTTCAGAAGAAAGACTTACTGACGTCGATAGGGGGATGAAAACATCGACTTTCTGAAAGCGTGTCTCCTCGAACATGAGCTTGATCCTCCGAGGAAGCACAAACGCAAACACTATCGGGCAGCTTTACAGAAGCACGATGCGGAGTATCCAGTACCCGATCCCGCCCCCGAAGCTGCGAAGAAAGGGGAAGACGAAGAAGTAGCTGCCGATCAAGTGCCTCAGCTCCTTGACAAACCCGAGTTGTATTTAAATAATAGACTGACATCGCCCACTCTGTTTCACATTTCACGTTAGTTTGTGTTCAGTCATGCATTTCTTGTTTTGCTGACACTGGTAACTCCTAGCCATTCTTCGCAGTACCGCAGATGTCCAGCGTTTTGGTTGTATTTGCCCTTGTTCCCCCGTCGCTTGCTTTCTTCTGCAAACAAGTAGACCGTTGAGGCAGCAGACCATGGAGACTCGTTCCATGACCTTTTCGCACCGCCGGACATCCAGAGCTCTATGCAGTACATTTTGAGCAGTAGCGATGTGAACGTCCATTTAATTCTCCTTCGGTGCGGTTGCCTTCGGAGCCGTAGCGCCGCTCCGGTGTGCGAATTAAACTCATGTTGAATGCGCTGTTTTACGAAACGCACTTCGGCTACGTTCCTTGGCCGGACTGCTGACGCTACGGGATCCTCGGTTGTGCTCCTTAGCTGGATTGCTTGCTCGATGGGATGAGCTGGCCGGCGTGTGGGCACAGGCGAATGTGGCCGCCACATTGCGGCTGCGGTTGCGGGCCGCGCCGGCGCGACCGCGAGCAGACAGGCTGCGTGCGCGACCACGTTGCAGCTGGCCTGCGCTGCCGTGGGCCCGATCGCGCCATTCACGCGGTACCATGGGATTGTCCCAGTGACTCCTATCCCAATGGTTCTTTGCCAGCAGAGAAGAAGGCTGTGGGGTGAGGTGCGGACTGGAACGTCCCTCCTCCCGTTTACACTGGCCACACGCGCGGAAGTGCAGCTGGTGAAACAACGTCCTTCAACCAGCTTGCGAGCTCCTTTTCCACCACACCTTGCTCAAGGACACGCCTCCGCGAACCGCCGCGAATCCCAGCGTCGTTTAGACGCTGTTGTGCTTTTCCGGAAGCTGCTGGGAAGATTCACTGGGAGTGCCACCGCTTGCTGCTTCGTCGGGTACCTTTTTAAACCTTCCTTTGTTCCATTATGCAGCAAGAATTGCGGAATACATCACACTCGCCACGGTCATCTTTTCTAGCAACTCGGTGTCCATGGGGCTGAAGCAAACCGGCTGATCGCGCTACGAACTTGGCTGACATCCAGCTTGTCGGATGATCCAACGCCCAACTTCACAAAGATACACGAAAAGCGGGTACATGACGGTCTGGAAGGTTGCCCCGAGGAGGCATGAACTTCCCAAGCCATTGCAACTCTGAAAGAGGTTGTCGAGAACTTCGTCAAGATGGTGACGAAGACTGGTGGATGAGGATGAGTGCAAGACAGATGGTACGTTCAGCGAAATGTGCGCCTGTTTTTCGAGGAGCGCTTTTTTCAGAGCCTTTTGCGCGGGCAGATGCTACCACGAGGGAAAAAAAACGAGAGTATTTGTTGCCCCTCCTCCCTTCCAAACTCAGAAAACCCGAAACCTGGAGAAAACATTGCCGAACAAAAATGAAAAAAAATCTGGGTGGAGGTCAAATTTTGCTAAGTACACCCAGCATTTAAATCACGTACACCCCTGCTCTGCGCTGCCAGTAACTGCCAGTAACAGCCAGTAACAGCCAGTAACCGCCAGGTAGACTGCCATGAGACATAAGCTAAAATCAAACGCACCACATACAAGGGACTTTTTCAAAGTCAGGTGTCCATACAAGGGACTTTACCCTAAGAAATATGATGCCAAAATCAGTTTACTACCGGGTGCGCAATTCACTTCTCAGCCAGTTTGCCCATTCTGCTTTAAATAGTGGGAATACTTTCTCTGCTATTCTGGCCGTGCTACAAAAGAAGGGTAGACCTTTAATCAGAACAATCAACAGTAGGCTAGGTGTCTTCTGAAGGAGAACGATGGCTGCAGAAGGTCCTGCCTTTAGCCAGGACATCAGATTCTGAGGCTCCATGTACCATACCGTCCCAGGGGGCGGTAGACCCCCCTCGATTTCTGATTTTCGAGAGGCCTACAACCAAGCAGTTTCCTGTTACAGGTTCCTAAGAAGACCACTAGTTTCAACAACCGACTTATAAATATTATAGTAAAAAAGAACCATACAAGCCTACCCCGCCTCCCATCACAATTCCGTCCATCACTGCGATGTGCGGGAGCGGGTACGTCTTGATCGTGTAGTTGAGCTTATACTCCTCGAAGAAGAAATCTCGGCGCAATGAGCCTTCGGTGTCCTGTGCCACGGCGACGACGTCGCCTCCAGCACAAAATGCCTTGTCACCGGCACCCTTCAGGATGATACGCCCTTTGCCCGTTTTCGCCCACTCGTCATAGTGCTTCTGCAAAATACGCACCATGTTCAAGTTCAGGGCGTTCAGTGCCTTCGGTCGGTTCAGTGTTACCAGCCGCTTGTCTTCAAACGCCTCCACGAGAATGTCATCTTCGGCACCGCTGGTGCATCTTCTTATGTTCGCTGTCATCGGGCACTTTCTCCCGATGCCGGGTAATGCTCGTCGCATGGAAAGAACAGGAGGGGGCGCCTATCTGCTTCACCCCAGAAGCGGAATCACGGAGGAACCCCTCAACGCTCGGTGGCCTTATTTTTTGTGGTTATGTGTTTTGGTGTGTAATCCTGGGTAGTTTCCGATGAGGCAACCGAAGCTGGTTGTCTCAGGATCAGGCTGGCGGAAAAGGCCCGCCCACGTGGTGCGGGCCTTTTCCGCCAGCCCGTTGTGCGCTGTCGTGCGCCATGAAGCATGCTCGTTCAGTGCTTCGAGTCGGCGTTCGACGCTGTCGGGGAAAAAGCGAGGCAGACATTGACCGTGGCACGCATCCTCATCAACCTGCTTTCTACCTCGTAGTCTACCCACTTGCCAGACATTGCATTGTTACACGGTGAGGTCCAGCCTCAGAAACTGCAGTCAAAGAGGGCACGAGTGGGGCGATCCACCTATTTTCTAGCAGAAAAAATCACAGAATTCCCCGGAAACCCGCAAACCCGCCCGTCTTGTTGCGTTAGTGGGGAGTCATCTGCAAGCAAATGAGTACCACACTATGCCAGCTTTTCGCTACGTGACTCCAGAAGGGTCACTTTTTCCGCGCTTTCGGCGCGGCGCAACTCTAGTCGGTTGCAACTGTTCTTGAAAATTACTGACGATTTCATAATCCGAACAGGAATCGGAATCTTCGCTTTCTCGTTTGCGCCGATAGGCACGCTGCGATGCGGAGGACGCGAGTAGCCGGGAAGAGCCGGCGGGAGGGCGCGATCGTTGCGCGACCCGTGGAGGGCGCAGTGGGCGCGAGTCAAGTCCGAGTTCATCGGAGTGCGAAAAACTAACAGAATCATGGCCCGAGTCAGGGCCTGCCATCGAAGAGGGCCGGGCGGGGCCGGGTGGGCGCGGTGTGTTCGGGCCGGCGAGGCCAGTGCCGCCGTCGCCGAGGTCGGCGCGTCGTCGTCGTCGTGCGCGCAGCGCGGCTGCGGGAGAGGCCGTGGGGGTGCATGGCGCGGGTCGCTTCCTGCCTGCTGGCGGGGGGGCGCGCTTCGGGGGCGACTTCGTCGTCCGCCTCCTCCGGCCACGGCTGGTAGGTGTTCCAGGTGGGGACGGCGCGCGCCGCTTCCGGCCTGTGTGGCCGTCGCTCTCGCCTAGGCCGCGACCGCCACCGCCGCCGCCGCGATCCCCGCCGCGACCGCTGCCGCGACCGCTGCCGCGACCGCTGCCGCGACCGCTGCCGCGACCGCTGCCGCGACCGCCGCCGCTTGCGCGGCCGCGACCAGTGCCGCGGCCGCCGCCATCGTCTCCGCCACTGTCGTCTCCTCCGCCCCGGCCGCCGCGGCCACGGCCACGGCCGCGGCAGCGGCCGCCACGACCACCGCCACCCCCGTCGCCACTGCTGCTGTCGCGGCCAGCACCACCCCTGTGATGCCCCCGTCCGCAGCACGCGTCAGCGTTCGGGCAGGTCCCGCATCGCGTCAGCCGATGCGCCCGGCAGCACTGAATGCGCAGGCCGTCGTCCGGTTGGTGGTGCACCTGGCAGCACTGGTCCACTACAAGGCTGTAGTTTCTCCGCATGCCAGCGCACACCGCGCACTTCTGCTTCGCGCAGGCATCGCAGACCGACTGCGTGCGGAGCAGAGGGTCCGCCTGCGCAGCCGGTACAAGCACGGGAAGGCGCGGGCGTTGCGGCAGAGGGGTGGGCTCGTCCCAGCGCAGCGAACGCTGTGCCCGCCGCGCCGCGTCGTACTGCGGGAACACGTCGCCGCCCCAGTTCTTCCCGTCCCCGGCAGCTGCCCGCGGAAAGCTCGTCTCCAGCACCCCGTGCGTCTCCTCGCCCCCGGCGAAGCGTGGGCGAGGTGTCAATCCCCCCCACAGCATCGGCGCCCCCAGGGTCCTCATCGAGCCCACCCGGACCTTCCGCTCGGCAGGCAACGGCGACGGCAGCTGCAGGTCCTGGCACAGGCGGCACAATGTCGACAGCATCGTCCAGAGGGTCTTCCCCCTCTGGTTGGCGGCGAGCCTTCGTATTCCCGGGGGGGCAGGGACGTCGACCCCGGTGTGGACCTCGAAGTCCACTGCCAGCTCGACGCACGACACCTCGCCTGCGTTCGTCCACCTCAGTGCCGACAGCCAGCCCTTGAGCGCCCGCATCGCACGGCCGCCGTACGGCCATCTCGGCGGCTCATCCGGAAGGCGGTCGAAGTTGAACACGTGCCGCACCGCCGGCAGCGGCGCAGCTGCGTGCCAGTTGCACTGCGGAGAGGCGGCGCCGCTCCGCCTCCACGCGTGCAGCGTACACCGCCGCCATGAGGCGGTGAAGGGCCGCGACCTCCACCCGCATTCCTTCGACAATAACCCCATGCACACGCGTGCAAGACGGCCACCTCGCCCGGTCCGCCCGCAGGAGTTCGGCGAAGCAAGGACGGCCGCGGATCTCGTCGTAGGCGGGGCACTCCCACCACAGGTGATCCGCTGTGTCCTGGACGCCCCGGTCGCAGTCCCTGCAGCCGCGGTCCAGCGGCGGACGCTGAGGTTCCGAAGAGGAGGATTCGGAGGCGTGCTCGTCAAAGCTGCCGGTCGTATCAGAGGCGGTCGACGACACGGACGCCGAGGAGCTCGGCGACCCGTCTGACCCGGCCGCCCCTCCGTTCGCACGCGCATTCCGCCCCCACCGCGCTGCGAGGAACACACCCCCGGACAGAATCACCGCCAGCGCACGTTTCTCGCCAGCGTCAGCCGTCGTTAGGCGCAGCTCGTTCGTACGCCTGCAGTCCACCCCTGCCTGCACGCCGTCGTAAGACGGTCGTTGCCTCGCAAGCTGCGTCCAGGTCGTCTGCCGTAGCCGCGCCCGGATGGCGTGGTGCCTCTCGCCCCTCTCCATGTCGAGAAGCCGGCGGCCCTCGAGCGCCGCGGTCGCAAAGTCGTGGCCTTCGAAATCGATGCCCGCGACCGTGAAACCGTCAGAGATGGCGATCCCGACAGGTCCTAGGCGCGCCTTCGGCAACAACACACCGTGCCGGCTGTAAAGTCGGGCGATGTTCAGCATGCGGGCGTACACGCGGGGGAGCCTCTCGCACGCGTCGAAAAGCGAGCACAGGATCTTGTATGGCCGTGCCATCAGTGGGTCCATACGGTGGGCTTTCGCCAGGATGGTCAGCACCGCCGTCACATTCCTCGACGGATGCTTCGTCCCGAAAGCACCCTTCACTACCCGCGACCGCAGCCCCCTCAGGCACGTCTGCGTGTACCCCTCGTACGAGCACCCCGCCAGCACGCTTGCGAGGACATTGGAGCTCGCCACCTCGCAGCGGACCTCGAATGGAAGGCGCGAGGTGCTCAGCCTGTCCAGCAATGCGTTTTGGGCCCTCAGACGCGCGTCGTTGGTACGTTCCGCCTGAACGCTCGCGACACACGTGCGCACACCGAGGATCTTCGCCGTCGTCGCTGTTGGTATCGTCTCGTCGCCGACTGCCAGCACGCTCGTATAGGGCCGCCGCCGACGCTGCCGCGCCGTGCCCGCGGGGATCCCCATCGCCAGTGTCTTCGTCATGTTCAGCCGCATCCCTGTCAGGGCGCAGAACTGTGCGATGACGTCGACCGCCTGCTGCAGCTCGGACTCCACGGACGCGAAGAGCGTGGCATCATCCGCCAGCGACTCCGACGAAACCTCCGGTACGCGCACCGACACCGCTCGGAGCACAATCGACAGCAAGGCGTTGATGAGGATCACCGAAAGTGGGCACCCCTGCAAGATACCGTTGGTGACCTCAAACTCGGACCCTACGCCCAGCGGCAACTTAAACCGGCGCTTCATCCCACGGTACATGGCGCGCAGGGGGCGCAGGATGCGCGCGTCGAGGCCCATCTCTTCGGCGAGCCGGAGAACGATCCCCTGCGGTACCCGGTCGAAGCACTTCGCGAAATCGAGTGCGACCATGTACAGCGATTTCGACTCGTCGAGCAGCGTCTCCTCGATCAGCGTCGTCAGCTCCATGAGGACGTCGTCCGTCCGATGCCCTCTGCGGAAGCCGTGCTGCGACGGAAGAATCCAGCCGTCCTGCCACTCCATGACGTCTTGCAAACGCCTGCAGGCCCACAACCGATAGACGCAGCTCGTCACGGTGATTGGCCGCAGGTTCGTTGGCGAGGTGTCGTCGGTCTTTGGGATGAGCGACACCAACGACGTCAGCATACCCTTCGGCCACTCCCCTCGCTCCTCTACCAGATTGAAGAGCGTCGCGAACCCGTCCAGCAGCTCGTCGGGCAGGGCCTTCAGCTCGTCCAAGCGCCAGCCGTCCACCCCACACGCCGTAGTCTTCTTCTTCCGCTTGTTGAGCACATCCCGTAGCTCGCTCCCGGTCACATCCCGCAGGTCCATCTGGCGGCGGGGAATAAAACCCTCGAAGGCCCTGCGGAACGCCTCGTACTCGGGCTCTGGGCGTCCTTCCCCGTACATGCGCAGGATCGGGTCCCACGCCTCCTGCAGCACCTCGTCCATCTCCTCGACGTTGGCGGTGAGCCGCCCGTCCGCTGTCCGCACCGCATCGGCCGCCTGCCCCGGACCCCCCCGTAGCATCGTCACAAGAGCCCGGCGATCCGTCCCAAACATCGTCAGCTGCCTCTCCTGTTGCTGCCTCTTCCGTACCCTCGCCGCAGCCGCGTTGTATCTCGCACTGCGCAGTCGTACGTCGTGCAAGTAAACGCGGGCGACCTCTGCGCTCGGCGGGTCGGAGGGGGGCGGCCCGCCGACCCCGCCACGGATCACGGCGAGACAGCGCAGCCAGCACAAGCGGAGTTCTTGGGGCACCTGGAAAGGTCCGGACGCTTCTAGGCGAGCTCGCTGGTAGACGTAGTGCTCCAGGCGCCGGATCGTATTCCCGTGCCTCAGCTCCGTCTCGCACGCCACGCCCCGGTCCGGCGTACTCCTCGCCGCAACGCGAGTCATCTTCAGCTCCGAGTTACCACGGCCGGTGTGCGCACGTCTTTCACAGGCAGGCATCCCGCTGCGATCCAGCAGGTACTGCTCGCACATTGCGGAGAGCGCCATCCACGCCCCTTCGACGTCCCCCTCGCGGGCCGCGGCGCACACGGCATCCAGCCTCGGGACCTCGACGACCCTACCTGCCGGCTTCACGGGTATCGCTCGCGGCACGTTGAACCTCCATGTCTGCTGTTCGAACGCCTGCACCGCGAGTCGAATCCTGACGCAGCGGTGGCCCCTCACGCTCCCTACCCCGAACGTCTCGCATGCAACAAAGGCGGACGCGGCCGCGCGGTTCATCAGGGCGTAGTCGATGCGCGTGCCGGTCGTGTTCGTGCCCGTGTAGGTGTTGGGCGGTCGTCCTCCCTCGCACGCGCATGAGGTGTACTACGCCGACGAAGCCCGCACAGAACTTCGCGTGAGCGCCGCGCGTCGGGCAGGGACGCTATCATCCTCAGCTTCCTCTCCGCACCCTGTGCCGCCCGCTCGACGAACGCGTGGATCTTCTCTGGCGAGCCACACGGGACTCCCAGATGCTCGATCTCGTCGAGCGAGCACGTCTCGATGCCTTGCAGGCCGTCGGGTATCTCCGCCCCCGCCGCGATCGCGTCGAGGTCTCCGCCTGACACTCCATCGTCAAGGTAGAATGTCAGGAGATCGAGGTCGGCTTGGCTCAACGCTGAATGGCCGAGCGCTGCCTCCGGCCCCCCGACTTCCGGCTGCCCTTGTCCCTCCGGGCCCTGCGGCTCGGGCTCGGCTACTGGGGCCCCCAACTCGACCGCCGGCGGGATTTCCGGGGCCGGCAGGACCTGGGCTGGTCCGGGGTCGACGTGGGCTATCCCCTGCGGCTCTGCCGCCCCCGGGGGGGGGGCGGCCTGGGCCGGGACTGCCGGTGGCCCTTGAACTGGTGCCAGCTCGCGCGCTGGATGTCCCTGGGGCGCCGCTTCGTCCGCCGCGACCGGCGCGCCTGCTGGGCCTGCAGGTCCGACTGGTGGCGGCGGCACGACGCCCTCCCCTGGCCCGGGTGGGTCCGCCGGGCCGGCCGGCGGCGCCGCTGCTTCGGCCGGTGGCGGCGGCGGCGAGACGACGTCGTGCATCGCCAGGCTGAAGAGCAGGGGCCCCAACGGGTCCCCCTGCTGCACCCCGCACTCAGATGTGAGCGTCTTGTCCCCCACCTGCAGGATGGAGTGCTTGCCGTACGCCGCCTGGGTGTAGGCCAGGACCTAGGGGGCATGCCGGCTGGCGCTGCGGGTGATCGCCTCCCTCTGCAGGGAGTTAAATGCGTTCTCCAGGTCCACCTGGAGGACGCCCTTACTTGCCCCGCCCTCCCTGCGGTACAAGGCCGCCACCCTCCGGACGGCCAGGACCCCGGCGTCCGCGCCGGCCTTCACGCCTACTCCGACCTGCCCGCTTCGCGGGGTTCTGGCCGAGTTCCTTGACCGCCCGGTCGGACGCGAGGACCTTGCCGGCTACCCTCCTCAGAATCTCGCCGCAGGCGATGGGCCTGATCCCGCCTGTCCTTTTGATGAAGGAGTGGAGCAAGGTGCCCTGGTGCCCTGAAAAAAAAAAAAAGGCCATTTTTTTTTTTTTTTGCATGAGGCACCCGCAAGTGTCCTCGCAGGTAGGGGCGTTACGGCCCGCTTTGTGCCGGAAGGCACGCCACGCGCTTGTTTTCCTTTTGTGTCGCAGGGGTCGAGGTGTGTTGGAAGAGGGCGGGTTGCTTTCCCTGGAGGGTGGGTGTAGAAAGTGCTTTGGTATAGGCATCACGCGGAGACCCCCGTTTCGGCCCGTTAGGCAAGTTACGCATCCCCCCACACGCCGGGCACTCGTCAGACGAGCTACGTGCAGGGGGTTCTGACCTTGTGAAGGTGCAGATTGACCTGACACTCGGGACCGACAATGAAATGTCGGTTGCGCGTCCTTCGTGTCAGGCAGGGTCTCTGAGGGCTGAAAGCCCTTGCTTTGGTGTGTCAGGCCCTCAGTGACTCAGGGGCTGGGGGGAGAGAAAAAGCGTCCTTTTTCGTCGAATCCAAATCCCGTGGTACACTACTCACCCTGTCATCTGACATGCTGCCCTGAAAATGCTGCGCCTGGAACGCGGTGCCGTTGTGTGCGTGACAGAGAGGAAAAGTGTGTGGTGTGGGGGCTATCCTTTCGAAGCGGACAACATGTCTCGCCCTGGGTCTGGGGTGTTTTACTTGCAAAAGAGAGTGCCTGCGCTCTGGGCAGCACTGTGCACCCACAACTTTCCCACAATGTGGGCAGAATAGCCACAACATTTACCCACAAAGTATTGTGGCTATTGTGGCTAGAATCTTTTTCATTGTGGTTCAGTGAAGATGGTCCAGAAAACAGCATTTCCAGGACAAAGACATGTTTATCCCACGTTTTTCGATGACGTATCGTGTGTTTGAGCCACGTCCTGCTTGAGCCAGGTCCTGAACGAGGTGTGGGCCACTGACTATAATCGATTATTATGTATGATATGCCTTACCCCACTCATACACCAGGTTGTAACACCAAGCAAAATGGCAAGCGCACAATGCTGCTGCATTAACTGCAAGACAAGAATGGAGATGCTGGATGTTAGCTACAAGAGGGCGGCGAAAGATGTCGGAGGCTTCGAATGCGACGTTTGTGGGTACAAAAACGGCACCCGCAATCGGCGCCAACGTATCGGATGCAAGGCCTGTGACTTCGACCTGTGCTCGAAGTGTGGCAACAGCTGGGTGTTGAAGAAGCTCCTTCAGCCCTCGAGCAGTGGTGCACAGCAGGCTGATGCGCCCCAGGCCACAAACAGCGGCACAACACAGGCCAGCGGTGGTGCAACTTCAGAACCTTTGGCACAGCAAGTTGCTGAGCAACCCATCACTGCTGAAAACATCCCTGCCGACCAGCCTTCACCTGCCGCAGATCCAGCACCAAACTTTGGTCCAAAGGGGTTTCCTGCAGGCACAGTGCTCGGGAACCTCACACAAGACGGACTTGCACGACCAGACGATCCGCGTTACACTAGTGCATCAAGCAAGACATGGGACTTCCATGTCTACTTTCAGGTTCTCGAAGACGGGCTAGCCATGTGTCGTTTGGAAGGGTGCACACACATGCCAAAGATGCGCAACGAGAAGGGAACACCAAAACGCCACTACGATACGTACCACAACCACGAGGCGATTGAGGCAGCAAAGCGAGGCATCCGGGAGAGGGCTGAAGAGAGAAAGAGAAAAGCGGAAGCAGCAGCAAACGAGAAGGCGAGCACCGCGAAGCAGCGTCGCATTGCTGTTTCGCCAACAGTGCGGGGGTTGCCACTGGATGAGCATGTTGTCTTCACGTTTGCCAAGCACCACCTCCCGTTCCACATCATTGAGTCGCCGGACTTTCGTTCTCTGCTCAAGGCAGATGTCATCATGACGAGACGCGAACTCAGCCAGAAGACAGCGCTGCTTGCAGAGAAGCTCATGACAGAGCTCTTCGCCTCACTTGCCGGGGAAGATGTCTGCCTCCTCGTGGATGCGGCAACGAAATGCCGCAGAACATTTCTTGGTGTGTCCCTCGCCTGTGGAAACACAGTGTATCACTACGGTGATATAGAGGTGAAGTGTTCAATGACTGCTGCAGCTATCGCTGGATGCCTGGACAAGATTCTGGATACACTCACCGAAGGGGGGATCACCGTTGTTGGTGCTGTGGCGGACAACGCAGCGGCGATGCAGAGCGCACTGGACCAGCTGGGGGACGAAAGTGAATCGGACGAGTCGGAAGCAGAGCAAGACGCAGACGGGATGCCTGCCGAGGATGCGCTGAATGCGACAAGAGAGCACCTTGCTTATCGTGGGCTCCTCGTCTTTCGGTGTGGGGCCCACAGCCTCCAGCTTGTCCTCAAGGACATCTTCGACATCGACCGCTTCTCAGCGTTCAAGAAAAGATTCCTTGTCGAAAACGAAAAGTACGTGCACAAGGAGGGGGCAGAACAACTGAAGGCAGCCCAGGCAGAAGCTCAGGTTCCTAACACTCAGATCAAAGGACTTCGTTGCTTCACCACTGTGAGATGGAACAGTATGTACGATGCCATGCTTCGCCAGAAAGAGCTCAGTGCCCACATCGAAACTGTGTCGGGAGACGGCACCAACTGGGAACGATACTGGTCCGACCTTAACCAGTTGATCGACATCTGTGCCCCATTTGCCATTGCCACAGATGTTGTCCAATCGGACCGAATGACTTTGGAGGGACTTCTTGGGGTGCTCGCCTTCCTGGACCAGCATGCTGCAAAGATGCGAAAAGGAAACCTTCGAGCGAAGGAAGCTTCGGAAATCTGGGAGACCAGGAAGGAGCGTCACTTCACATCTGCTGCCACCTCTCTTTTCAGCACCCTGAACCCAAAGGAAAACCACGGGGATTGGTCCCGGCGACACCACAGAAATTCTTTGGATGAAGTGCTCAAGCACGTTGTTCCCTATGCCGACCGGAAGAAGAAGTCCCTTGGGACCTTCAAAGATCGCGAGAGCCAGGTAACCACCGAACTTACAACGTTCTGGAACCACGGGGTTGTTCCTGCTTGCGCAGGCTCGTTCCTCAAATACTGGAGCACCCACACACGCCGCCTTGACTTCCCCGTGTTGAGTTCCTTTGCCATTGCACTTGCCAACTGCACAACAACCGAGGCTGCGGTAGAACGGAACTTCAAGGTCCTCTCGCGGCAGTTAACGAAGCACCGCGCATCCTTAAAGTCGCAAAAAGCATCTTCTTTGGCGATCATCGCGATTAACTATCCGAAGCTTGCTGCCGACCACTTTGCACCCGAATCTGAGAAGAAGGCAGCCACAGAAAAAAGAATGTTCACACGCCTTGCCATGCGGCTGTCCGAAGAGCAAAAGAGTTGCATTGCCCCGTGGTTCTCACTCAGCCCGCAGGGTACAAATGCCAGTCCACCCCAGAGTCAGACATCTTCTTCCAATGATGTATCACCGCCTAACAATGTTGCCCGGGCTCTTTACTGAGTCATAATTACTGGCAATCACACCCATCCAAAATCCCCCTGTTCTCATTATGAATATCTCTTGCATAAACTCAGTGAAGTACCTCTCCTCCGCCAGACTGCTGCTTGCCAGTGCCCTGGCAGGGGTGAGGGGTGGTGCTTACCACCTCGAATGTATCAGCTCTGTTCCCCTTACTTCTGGTGAAGCTCCGAACTTCACTCTAATTCCTCTCTGTTCTCGATCTGAATTCGCCAAGAAAGCCCAAAAAAATGTTCTTCAGTTCCCTCACCAACTTTTCTACAGTAAGCACAGCACCCCAGGAGGATGCCGCCAGTACCCCAGTCAGGGTGGCCCCAGGCTGACAAGCACATAGCTGTCAGCCACAAGATAGCCACTAGTGGCTAATTGGGAGCCACAAAGTAGCCACAAACCTTGTGGCTACCTTTGTGGCTAATTATGCAAAATTTTGGTACCCAGGAAACCCACGTGAAACTAGCTTTTCCGGCCAGAAATTGCATCTGAAACACAATTTCTGACGATTTTGACAGGTTTTTGAGCCAGAATTTGGATAAGCTGCTTCGCCCTGGCCTCGGTATCCTCAGCCGCGAGTCAGCGGCAACGTTGGCAACTCTATCAGTAATTTCGTACAACACCGAAGAAATTCAAGGCTTAAAAAGTTCAGAAAACAACAACAAACTGCTGCATCGTGCCAACACGGTCGCAAAACTAATGCTAATGCCATAATTCTAGTACATTTTGAGTCTGAGAGTGCACCGGAGGAAGACGAACCCGTCGAAAGCGAAGTTGATAGCTCAGACAGCAGTCAGTACGAAGCCGCCAATGCTTCTGTTGACAGGTTTTGGAGCAGACAAGGAATCAATTTAGTTCAAAGGGTCTCTTGTCCGCAAACCCGTTTCAGTTGCGGGGTTCATGTCTCCAACTTTTCCTGCCAAAGGACCAAACCACGCAGGTGGTGACAACTGTGGTCTAAGGTTACTAGTAACGACGACAAAGCACGCTGATATTCGGGGATACGCAGGAGGGCAGCAACGACCCAGCAAACGGCAGAGCATTTCACAATTACGACAGCTCTTCTACTCGGTGTGCAAGCTACCCCGTCACCAGCGAGTTTGCTTGCTTGCTTGCAAAGTGCGCAGTGCGCGGCCGTTGAGCGCAACTACACGGCAGCAGGCATAGTACTGCAGGAGCACACTGACAGTGTGACTGACTCCCTGTACCCAACAGTGGCACTGTTACACTTGTTGCAATCAATGTCCGAAAGAGTTCAAGAAGGAGCCAAGAAAAGTATCCGAGAAAAGTAGCGGGGGCAATCTCTCACACGTCTTGAAAATTCCTCGCGGGCTCCTGTAGCACCCCAGCCAGGGCACAAGGGAAATGGCATCTGGTGGCTGACTTGCCGACAATACCAGTCCCAGCCTGCCGGGCAGCACGGGCCGCAGGCCCGCGGCAGGGAGCTCAAGCTCAGTCACCATCCCCGCTTCTTCTCCATCATCCGCCAGCTCCTGACTATTATCAGACGGCTGACACTTTTCTTTGCTAGCATCATTCAAATCTGATTGGCTGCGGTACTTGCCGCTCTCTCCCACTCCTCCTCTGGGGTCAGTCAAGAGGCTCGGAGAGCGCCGGTCGCTGGTTGAGAGGCCCTCTCAGAGGGTTTTAGGATAGAAATGGTAAGCGCTTTGCAAGTAGAACGGGGCTGTCACTCTCGCCAACCTGAATTATGCACGATTCTGTATGCATAATGCCTACTACTACTCTAGTAGCAGTAGAGTTTTAGTAAACCGTTTACCAATGGAACCCCAGGGTGCGCAACCAGGAGCCGAGCTCAGGGTGAAGCAGCTCACCAAAATGCTGGCCCAAAAACCTGTCAAAATCATCAGAAATTGTGTTTCAGATGCCTTTTCTGGCCGAAAAAGCTAGTTCCACGCGGGTTTCCGTGATACCAAAATTTTGCATAATTAGCCACAAAGGTAGCCACAAGGTTTGTGGCTACTTTGTGGCTAAATGGGGCCACAATGTGGCAACCTTGTGGCTGACAGCTATGACAAGCACACAGAGACATACCAGATAGTCCAAACACAGGTGGGGACACGAGAACAACACGACAACATCATCGAAAAACGTATGTATAATTGTGTTGTGTTGGTGTCCAGAAAACGCTGTTTTCTGGACCAGTTCCACGGGGCCACAATAAAAAAGATTCTAGCCACAATAGCCACAATACTTTGTGGGTAAATGTTGTGGCTATTCTGCCCACATTGTGGGAAAGTTGTGGGTGCACAGTGCTGCTCTGGGAGCCTGGGGGAGAACTCTGGCCCAGGGGTTTGGTGAGTGTTGTGTTTGGCTGAAGGGGCTCCTTTCTAATCGAGTCAATACCCAAGATAGTACGGTTTTTCTTAGAGTTGATCAAGATAGTACATGTTTCCTTAGAGTTACCCATTATAGTACATACCTCTTAGAGTTGATCAAGATAGTACATGTTTCCTTAGAGTTGCCCATTATAGTACATCCCAAGATAGTACGGTTTTTCTTAGAGTTGATCAAGATAGTACATGTTTCCTTAGAGTTGATCAAGATAGTACATGTTTCCTTAGAGTTGTCCATGATAGTACGTTTTGCTCTGGTACGGTCTCTTATCCTGTTCTGTTCTGTCCTGAACGAAGCCCGGGCAAAACGAGGCTGGGATAAGGTCCAAAACAGTACGTTTCCCGAGTTTGTGCCCAAAACAGCACCTTTTCCTGTTTGTGCCCAAAAGAGTACTTTGTTCTAACTTGAGTGCGGGTCCAAGTTTTGAGTCCAATTTTGAGTCCAAGTTGTGTCCAAGTTTCTGCAGAACCAGGTTCGGTTAGCAAATCCAGACTCTCATCGAATCAAGGACCAAAATGGCAAGGTTTGCTGCCAATCAAAAACTGAAACACAACAGGCATCAATTCCCCTCAGCCGGGTTTTCCTCGCGTGCAGCACGGTGCACCGCGTTTGAGACCCAAGTTTGGGACCCAAGTTTGGGACCCAAGTTTGGGACCCAAGTTTGGGACCCAAGTTTGGGACCCAAGTTTGGGACCCAAGTTTGGGACCCAAGTTTGGGACCCAAGTTTGGGACCCAAGTTTGGGACCCAAGTTTGGGACCCAAGTTTGGGACCCAAGTTTGGGACCCAAGTTTGGGACCCAAGTTTGGGACCCAAGTTTGGGACCCAAGTTTGGGACCCAAGTTTGGGACCCAAGTTTGGGACCCAAGTTTGGGACCCAAGTTTGGGACCCAAGTTTGGGACCCAAGTTTGGGACCCAAGTTTGGGACCCAAGTTTGGGACCCAAGTTTGGGACCCAAGTTTGGGACCCAAGTTTGGGACCCAAGTTTGGGACCCAAGTTTGGGACCCAAGTTTGGGACCCAAGTTTGGGACCCAAGTTTGGGACCCAAGTTTGGGACCCAAGTTTGGGACCCAAGTTTGGGACCCAAGTTTGGGACCCAAGTTTGGGACCCAAGTTTGGGACCCAAGTTTGGGACCCAAGTTTGGGACCCAAGTTTGGGACCCAAGTTTGGGACCCAAGTTTGGGACCCAAGTTTGGAACTCAAGTTTTGGGCACAAACTCAGGTCCGAGTCAGGAAACCGTACTCTTTTGGTATTTCACCCAACCAGCAGCCCGTGCCTGGGCCACGGCTGGGAGGGGGGTCTCTAAAAAAAACGAAGAAAAAGCAAAAACTACGGTTTCTGTGCATTTTTCTTGCATTTCTGGGGGCCTTCCAGGAGTTTCAAGTGTGTGTACTATAATGGGCAACTCTAAGGAAACATGTACTATAATGGGCAACTCTAAGGAAACATGTACTATCTTGGGTAACTCTAAGAGGTATGTACTATAATGGGTAACTCTAAGAAAGTGTGTACTATAATGGGAAATGACCCTTTCTAATCTTCTTGAGTCTGCTACGTCAGGCACGACGCCGTGGCTCCAAGGTTCGCACTGTGCTGGCCAAAATTCGCTTTTAGCGCCTGCTCAGTTGGAATTCTTATCGGAAAGTGCGAGATCGTCATTTACTCGTTTCCAGTGTCCCAGGACGGTATTTCTGCTCTCTCAGAGCTTATTTCGCCCGGTTTGCGAAGAACTCAAAATGAGTCCAAAAATTCTCACTCGGTAGTGAACATAAAAAATTTCCGCCGTTTTTTTAGCCCATGGTCCAGAGGTTACCACACCCACACAGGGGTTTGCGGTGGTTCGATTGCCGCCGGAAATCGTTTTTTTGGGTTTTTGAAACAGCCCCAAAACCGACCTTTTGTTCATCTCGCACGCCAGATTTTGGTCGCCACGCGAGCTGATTGCTTGCCCATAATCGCCAGGGATAACTCTTTTCATCCCAAAAAAAATTTCCCAAAAACTCCAAAATTTTGACCTAAAACGGGCTGCTTTCCAGACGGAAAATCTGTGACACTTTTTCGTGGAATGGGTGATACCCATTGTATTTGGGCCCCCCCAGTAGTCTCGCTGCGCGCCGGTCTTTACCGGCGCAAATGTACTCGTGGAATGGGGGTACACAAAAGCCACACTGCCCATAGCTGTCAGCCACAAGATAGCCACTAGTGGCTAATTGGGAGCCACAAAGTAGCCACAAACCTTGTGGCTACCTTTGTGGCTAATTATGCAAAATTTTGGTACCACGGAAAACCGCGTGGAACTAGCTTTTTCGGCCAGAAAATGCATCTGAAACACAATTTCTGACGATTTTGACAGGTTTTTGAGCCAGAATCTGGATAAGCTGCTTCGCCCTATCCTCAGCCGCGAGTCAGCGAGAACGTTGGCAACTCTATCAGTAATTTCGTACAACACCGAAGCAATTCAAGGCTTGAAAAGTTCAGAAAACAACAACAAACTGCCGCATCGTGCCAACACGGTCGCAAAACTAATGCCAATGCCATAATTCTAGTACATTTTGAGTCGGAGAGTGCACCGGAGGAAGACGAACCCGTCGAAAGCGAAGTTGATAGTTCAGACAGCAGTCAGTACGAACCTGCCAATGCTTCTGTTGACAGGTTTTGGAGCAGGCAAGGAATCAATTTAGTTCAAAGGGTCTCTTGTCCGCAAACCCGTTCAGTTGCGGGGTTCATAGTCTCCAACTTTTCCTGCCAAAGGACCAAACCACGCAGTTGGTGACAACCGTGGTCTAAGGTTACTAGTAACGACGACAAAGCACGCTGATATTCTGGGATACGCAGGAGGACAGCAACGACCCAGCAAACGGCAGAGCATTTCACAATTACGACGGCTCTTCTGCTCGGTGTGCAAGCTACCCCGTCACCAGCGAGTTTGCTTGCTTGCCGGCCGTTGAGCGCAACTACACGGCAGCAGGCATAGTACAGCAGGAGCACACTGACAGTGTGACTGACTCCCTGTACCCAACAGCTGTTACTGAGTGGCACTGTTACACTTGTTGCAATCAATGTACGAAAGAGTTCAAGAAGGAGCCATGAAAAAGTATCCGAGAAAAGTAGCGGGGGCAATCTCTCACACGTCTTGGAAATTCCTCGCGGGCTCCTGTAGCACCCCAGCCAGGGCACAAGGGAAATGGCTTCTGGTGGCTGACTTTCCGACAATACCGGTCCCAGCCTGCCGGGCAGCACGAGCCGCAGGCCCGCGGCAGGGAGCTCAAGCTCAGTCACCATCCGCCAGCTCCTGACTATTATCAGACGGCTGACACTTTTCTTTGCAGCTTTCTAGCATCATTCAAATCTGATTGGCTGCGGCGGTATTGGTTGCCGCTCTCTCCCACTCCTCCTCTGGGGTCATTGAAGAGGCTCGGAGAGCGCCGGTCGCTGGTTGAGAGGCCCTCTCAGAGGGTTTTAGGACAGAAATGGTAAGCGCTGTGCAAGTAGAACGGGTCTGTCACTCTCGCTAACCTGAATTATGCACGATTCTGTGTGCATAATGCCTACTACTACTTTAGTAGCAGTAGAGTTTTAGTAATCCGTTTACCAATGGTACCCCAGGGTGCGCAACCAGGATGCCGAGCCCAGGGTGAAGCAGCTCACCAAAATGCTGGCCCAAAAACCTGTCAAAATCATCAGAGTACGTGCGCTCGGCTAAGGCCGGCGCGTGGCGAGACTGGAGGCAGCAGTTAAAGTTCGGGGAACAGCAAAGTTCGGGCGAAGCGAAGTTCGGGCAATGCTAAGTTCTGGTGAAGCAAAGTTCGGGTGAAGCTAAGTTCGGGCGAAACAAAGTTCGGGCGAAGCAAAGTTCGGGCGAAGCTAAGTTCGGGTGAGCAAAGTTCTGGTGAAGCAAAGTTCGGGCGAAGGTGAAGCTAAGTTCGGGCGAAACAAAGTCCGGGCGAAGCTAAGTTCTGGGTGAAGCAAAGTTCGGACGTTCTGGTGAAGCTAAGATCGGGCGAAACAAAGTTCGGCGAAGCTTAGTTCGGGTGAAGCAAAGTTTGGGCGAAGCTAAGTTCGGGTGAAGCAAAGTTCTGGTGAAGCTAAGTTCGGGCGAAACAAAGTTCGGGCGAAACAAAGTTCGGGCGAAGCAAAGTTCTGGGCGAAGCTAAGTTCGGATGAAGCAAAGTTCTGGTGAAGCAAAGTTCGGGCGAAACAAAGTTCTGGGGGAAGCAAAGTTCGGGCGAAGCAAAGTTCGGGCGAAGCTAAGTTCTGGTGAAGCAAAGTTCGGGCGAAGCAAAGTTCGGGTCAAGCTAAGTTCGGGCGAAACAAAGTTCGGGCGAAGCTAAGTTCGGGTGAAGCAAAGTTCTGGTGAAGCAAAGTTCGGGCGAAGCAAAGTTCGGGTCAAGCTAAGTTCGGGCGAAACAAAGTCCGGGCGAAGCTAAGTTCTGGGGGAAGCAAAGTTCGGGTGAAGCAAAGTTCTGGTGAAGCTAAGATCGGGCGAAACAAAGTTCGGGCGAAGCTAAGTTCGGGTGAAGCTAAGTTCGGGTGAAGCAAAGTTCTGGTGAAGCAAAGTTCGGGCGAAGTTCGGGTGAAGCAAAGTTCTGGTGAACATTGCATGTTCATAGGACCTCCAGTCTCGAAAAATTCTCAAAAACTTCAAACCGAAAAAAACACTTCGCGCGGGGATCGAACCGCAGACCTGTGGGTCCGGAGACCGTCGCACTGTTGAAGTGGACCATACAGGCATGAAATCCGATTTTTTTTTTTTTTGGAGCGCGGGACACTGTACTCGACATGTTGGTACAGCGGGGCTGCCGGTATCCGGTTGCTTCCGGAGCGGTAGTCCAAAGAAATGCTTCTTCAGCACACTGTGAACGCCTGTCTCACAGCGACACGGGACTGGCCTGCGCGTGACTGCTAACAGGTCCGACCCGGTAAAAAAACCCGCGATGCAGTGACTCTACCCCCTGCATCAGGGTGGATCCGCTTCGTCCGGTCGCGCCCCACCAGATGCAATGACGATCCTTGCCACCCCTCGGGCTATAGAAAAGCTCAAGCGGTGGAAGAGGTCCTGGCAGGCGGCCGAAACGGTCCGGTCTTCACGGAGGGCGTTGGCGCGGGCAATGTGCCGCAGCTCCGTGATTGCTCCTGGGCACCAGGCCCCGAACGTGTCTACAACTAGCGGCACCGCCTTCCATTCCCGCGGGTCTGGCTCATTGGCAATGATTGCGTTGTAGACACGCTCCTTGACGGCTACAGCGTACGCGGCTGCTGCGCCCCCTGGCTCCGCCGCCGCCCGGGCTGCGTAGTGCGGCTGCGAGAGTTGTAGGGGGTACGTGACAGCGACGTCAAGTAGGACGGTGGTGCCATCCCGGACGTAGCTGATGTCCGGGCGCTTGCGCCGCGCGTTAGCGAACACGGCTCGCTCGATGGAAGGACCGAGCAGTCCTCGTCGAGCGAAGTCGGCGACGATGTCACGCAGCGCGTTGTGAAGGCGCGTTCGGCGGCCGCTGCCGAAACACGTCTGGGCGTGCGATCCGTTGACGTCGGTCGCACCGTGCCCGCAAAGGCGGCACTCCCCCGGCGCGGCCGCAATTGGAAGCCCCAACCGAAGCCGGACTGCCACCGCCAGCTCGGCCGGAGACAACCACATTGTGGTATCCGCCTCAGGGTTGCCGTACAACCACGCCGAAGCGTGCTTGCCGGAGCCGCTTTGGATCCGCGCCCGGATCCGGTCTTGAGCCCGGGTCAGGGCCTGACCCTGCAGTTGGCCGGAGTGGCCGAGCTCCTCCGTCAGCGACTCGAGAAGGTTCTTCCTCTTCTCGGTGGCCAAGGCGGACGACCATGCCTTCTGTCCTCGCCCCTCGTACTCGGCTCGTGCCTGCATGACGTCCTGGATCTTCTCCAGGACGGATTCATAGGTTGCAAGGCGCGGGTCGACGAGGGACGCTTGGACGGTGTCGTCCTGCTGCCACGTGAGGTGTGGCAGCAGGGCCGGGGCCACGAGGGCGGGGAGATGCGGCCCCCCGTCCAGCGCCGCGGCGATGTGGGCAATCCCGCTCACGTCCGCACAGCTGTGGAGGCCGAGGCCGCCCATCCTGACGGGTAGTGACGCCTGTGTCCACGACGCGTCATCGGTTTCGATCCCGGTGATCGTCGCGAGACAGGACTGGGTGACGCGGTCGATGCCCGCGTAGTCGAAGACGGGCCCTGTCGCGCGCATGAGGTGCACCACTCCAACGAAGCCGGCACAGAACTTCGTCAGCGTGAGCGCCACGTGCGCGTCAGGTAGGGACGCGATCACCCTCAGCTTCCTCTCGGCGCCCTGTGCCACCCGCTCAACGAACGCGCGGATCTTCTCCGGCGATCCGCACGGCACACCCAGGTGCTCGATCTCGTCGAGGGAGCACGTCTCGATGCCGTCTAGGCCCGCCGGTACCTCGGCACCCGGGGCAATCGCCAGTCTGCACTTGCCCCTATTGAGGCTCAGACCGACTGCTGCGGCTCGCCGCTCGAACTCGCACAGCCATCGCGCGATCGAGTCGAGTTCCCCGCCCGTTACCCCGTCGTCGAGGTAGAACGTCAGGAGCTCGAGGCTGGCCCGGCTCAGCGCTGAGTGGTTGGGCGCGGCCTCCGGCTGCTCCTGAGGTGCCGGCTCCTGTGCTACTGGCCCGGCGCCCTCCGGATCCTCGGGGGCGCCTCGCGGTATCTGGGCCACCGGCGCCGGCGGAATCGGGCCCGGGAGCGCGAGGGCCGGCTCTCCGGGCTCCGCCGGGCCCCCGTGGGCTGGGTCCTCGGGTGGCGGTTGCGCTGGCCCCGGCTCGTGCGGTGGCGGTGGCCCCTGCTCAGGAGGGCCCTCTCCGCCTTCCACGGCTCCTGCGGGGTCCGCGGGCTCCTCCGGCCGCGGAGCCTGAGCGCCCGCCCCCGGGGCCTCTTCCGGCGCCGGCTGGACTGCCGGGCCGACCTGTGGCGCTGCCGCAGCCTCGGCCGGCGGCGGCGGCGGCGCGATGACGTCCTGCAGCGCCAGGCTGAAGAGGAGAGGCCCCAAGGGGTCCCCCTGTTGCACCCCACGCTCGGAAGTGAGCGTTTGGTCTCCAACTTGCAGTATGGAGTGCTTCCCGTATGCCGCCATGGTGTACGCCAAGACCTGGGGGGCATGCCTGCTGGCGCTTTGAATGATCGCCTCCCTCTGCAGGGAGTTGAATGCGTTCGCCAGGTCGATCTGGAGGATGCCCTTGCCCGCCCCGCCTTCCCTGCGGTACATGGCCGCCACCCTACGGACGGCGAGAATTCCCGCGTCCGCTCCGGCCTTCACCCCGACACCGACCTGCCCGCTTCGCAGGAGCACGCTTTGCCCGAGCTCCTTTACCACCCGGTCGGACGCGAGGACCTTTCCGGCCACCCTCCGCAGAATCTCGCCGCAGGCGATGGGTCGGATGCCGCCCCCTCTTTTCACCAGTGGGACCAGCTTGGCCCCGTAGAGGTATGGCCTGGCCGCCGCCGAAACCCTCCCGGACGAGAGGGCCCATACCGCGTCTGCCACAGCCTCCTTGAAGGAGCCGGAGCTGTCCCAGAGGTCCAGCAGGTGCTGCGCAGAGAGCCCGGAGGGGCCGGCCGCCGTGCCCTTCGGCATCTTCTTCAGCAGTCTCCGAACCGCACTCGGCGAGGGCCGTGCCACGTTCAGGCCCTGCATCGCCGGGTCGCCTTGCCACTCCTCGGCAGCCGGGTGGAGGGCCCTGAGCTGCGCCATGGTGGCCTCGTCTGGCGGGGCCGTCTGCGCTGCCGAAAGCGCCGACACCGCCCGCGAGTAACACCGGTCCCGCGCCCGCTTGATGACCTGGCGCACGGTGGGGGCGTCCAGGTCATCCACTGACCTGACCGCCGTCTGGAGCTCGACCCTGTGGTCGTTGTCCTCGACCGGGTAGGCACGCCGGCGCGCGCGACCTTGAGCCTTCCCAGCCGTGATGGCCAAGGCCTCCGACCAGAGCGTCCCGAACAGGCCGTCCCTCCAGAGTCTGACCCGGCGGCGGAGGGCCTCTGTCACCGCTCTGCGTCCTCCCCGAGTGGTGGCCGCCAAGATGAGCGGGGCGAAGGCATATACCCGCAGCCACCCCGCGTCGTCAGATGCCCCCCGGAGCACAGTCTCAAACAGGGCGGCGACCTGCGGTTTCGCCGTTGTGGGGACCCTGTTCAGGGTGGGCACATTGGCCGCGGCTACCTGGGCAAAGGTGAACGGGAGCGCCGCCCCCTGAAACCATCTCCCCGGGGCCGCCTCCCCCCCTGGGGCCGCCTGCCCCCCCGGGGCCGGGGGGGGCGGGGGCCTCCGCACTGGCTCCAGCCCAGCGGCCACTCGACCTTGGTAGGCCCGGGAGCGGGGGCACCAACTGCAATGCCTGCCCCTCCGCTCCCCGGGTCCCGCCGCATCCCTGCAGATGCAGACCGCCGCTCCTCCTTGCGGCCCGGCCGGCTGAGCCCTAACCGGTGGCGGAGGTACCGGTGGCACGACAGGAATTACTACGGGCGGGGCCGCGGGCGGCTCCCCTGGCGGCCCGGGATTGGGGTGGATGTCCCCGTCGCAACACAGGTCGTCTCCTCCGCGCCCGGAGGAAACGACCTGTGCGGCGGCGGAGTCATCCATCCCTGTGGCCGCCCAGTGAGCCTGTCGGCCCCTCCTTCGTGGGCCCGGGTGCCGGGGGACGTCCCCGTCGTCGCACGGGTCGTCGCCGCCCCTTCCCAAGGAGACGTGAATCTCCGGGTCCGGGCTTGCTATCCCGGCCGCGTGCGCCACCCTCACGCTGTCCGGGAACAGGACGGGCGTAAGTGGCCAGCTGGACTGCGGGGGACCCGGGGGTTGGCTCTCCATGGCCGCTCCCCTCCCCTGGCCGGGCTGCGCCAACCTGTCCTTCACCCGCGCGGCGATGGCTCGCACTGAGGCGACCAGGCCCGCGCCCCTCCCCAGGCCCGTGTCGGGCTTCTGCCTCACCGGGGCCGGCGTCCCGACGGGCGATCGTGACGCGGGGCGCTTGGCTCCAGTCGCCGGAGTCCCAAGCGTGGCCCCGCACACCCTCTCCAGAAGGCGTTGGCTCGCCGCGTCTACCGGGGGTCGCTGCTGCGGTTCCGGTGATCCGACCCCCGGAGCGGGGGTGCCGGATCCGCCGCTGACGTCTCGCTGCTCAGAGGCCGAGGCTTGCTCCGAACCCTGCGCCGGCTGGCTCGGCCCGGGCGCCGGCGAACCCGGCCGAAGGAAGCCCCCATCCATCGCCTCGGCCCCCTCCGACAGGAAGCTGGGCTCCGACGGCACGTACCCCCAGGTGAGCCCGGACGGGGGGGTCTCCCACCCTTCCTCGGGGCCTCCCGGCCGTCTGCGGCGCACGGCCGCCGGCGTACCGACCGGGGACCGCGATGCGGGGCGCTTGGCCCCCTGCCCCTGGTGGGCTTCAGAGCCCCCGGCCGGCGCCTCGGCCTGGCCCGGTTGCTGGGCTCCTTCCCGGCAGCCTCCTCCCGGGGGTTCTCGCTGATCGGACCCTCCCTCCGCTGCTGGCGCTTCGGCCGACGGCTGGCTCGGCGGCGCTGCGCCCGCCCCCGCGCCCCCGTCTCCGGGGTCGGGGCCTCCCTTGTCCCCCCCGTCGGCCCGCGGAGCACCCGCCCCCTCTTGAGCCAGTTCGTCGTCCGACTCGGAGCCCGAATCCGACCCGTCCTCGCCCGGTCCAGAGCCAGTCCCGGACTCGGAATCCGGAAAGGGGTTCGCCTCCGAGCTCCCTCGCAGGGCGCTCAGGTCCACCCCGTGCCTGAACTTCCGGCTATGCCGCCTGTCCCGTGCCGAGCTGGCTTGGGCGGCGCCTGCGAGGGCGGCCGGGCCGGCCTCGCCGCCAGCCGCGACGTGGTCGGCCCGGACTCCCTCGCCTCCGGCGGCCGCGGGTTCGGCCTGGGCGGCCGCTGCTCGGTCGGCCTGGTCGACCTCGCCACTAGCGGCGACGGGGTCGGCCCGGACGGCCTCGCACCCGGCGGCGGCCGCGGCGGCAGGTTCAGCCCGATCGACCTCGCCCCCAGCGGCGGCGGGGTCAGCCTGGCTGGCCTCGCACCTGGCGACTGCGGGGTCGGCCAGGTCGACCTCGCCACAAGCGGCGACGAGGTCGGCCTGGACGGCCTCGCACCCGGCGGCTGCGGGGTCGGCCAGGCCGACCTCGCCACAAGCGGCGACGAGGTCGGCCTGGACGGCCTCGCCCCTGGCGTCTGCGGGGTCAGCCAGGTCGACCTCGCCACAAGCGGCGACGAGGTCGGCCTGAACGGCCTCGCACCCGGCGGCGGCGGGTTCTGCCTGGACGGCAACGGGGTCAGCCTGGGCCTGGTCGCCCTCCCTGCTTGCCGGCAACGACTGCGCCCTGGGACGCCCCGCCGGGACTAGCTCGACGTCCCGAGGAGTCGCCGGCGAGGACGCCGAAAAATTTTTTTTTTTTTTAGTGGGGGCTGCTTCTGTGGTGTTCCTGTTCCACGTCTCGCCCCATCGGCCATGCCACATTTTTTTTTTCACTCGGTACTTTTTGCCCGTTCTAGTATCGGAGCTAGGGCTTGCTTCCGGGAGCTCATCCCCGGACGCCTGGAAAGTCTCTCTGGTGGGATTCGAACCGTCGTTGTTCACCTCATAGAGGTAATTTGGTCCCTCGTCCTACCGACTCAGCCAGGTGTACCCCCTTATCCGAAAAACGGAAAAAGCCAGCTCCGCGCTAGTATCTAGTTCAAAAACAGTACATTTTTAAAAGTGGGGTTGGCTCGAATAGAGGCTATTCACATTGCATGTTCATAGGACCTCCAGTCTCGAAAAATGTTTTTCAGATGCATTTTCTGGCCGAAAAAGCTAGTTCCACGCGGTTTTCCGTGATACCAAAATTTTGCATAATTAGCCACAAAGGTAGCCACAAGGTTTGTGGCTACTTTGTGGCTAAATGGGGCCACAATGTGGCAACCTTGTGGCTGACAGCTATGCACTGCCTAATACGGGCATCAGCCCCGGAAAAAGGGCAGACCCGGGTTCGAACCAGGGACCATTCGGATTGCAGCCGAATGCTCTACCACTGAGCTACCTACCCAATGAAAAACAAATTTTTTTTTTTTGGAGCGCGGGACACTGTACTCGACATGTTAGTACAGCGGGGCTGCCGGTATCCGGTTGCTTCCGGAGCGGGAGCCCAAAAAAATGCTTCTTCAGCACACAGTGAACGCCAGTCTCACTGCGACCTGGGCTGGCCTGCTAGCAAGCAGGTCCGACCAGGTAAAAAAACCCGCGATGCAGTGACACTACCCCCTGCACCAGGGTGGACCGCTTCGTCCGGTCGCGCCCCGCCAGATGAAATGACTATTCTTGCCACCCCCTGGGCTACTTGAAAGCTCAATTGGTGGAAGAAGTCCTGGCAGGCGGCCGAAGCGGTCCGGTCTTCACGGAGGGCGCTTTTGCGAGCTATTTGCCGCAACTCCGTGAGTGCTCCAGGACACCACGCTCCGAAGGTGTCCACGACTAGCGGGACAGCGAGCCATTCCCGAGGGTTTGGCTCGTTGTCTATTATGCCGCGGTACTTACCTTCTTTAACAGCTGTTGCGTAGGCTGTCGCCGCCCCCCCTGGCTTCTCCGCCGCCCGCTTAGCGTACTGGGGGTTCGAAGGCTGCAGGGGGAAGGTGACGGCGACGTCCAGCACAACGGTGGTGCCGTCCCGGACATAGCTGATGTCCGGGCGCTTCCGCTCCGTGTTCGAAAACACGGGGCGCTCGACCGCCGGGGCCAGCAAGCCACGGCGGGCGAAGTCAGCGATGACATCGCGGAGTGCGTTGTGCATTCTCGTCCGGCGCCCGCCGGAGAAGCAACTTCGCGCATGCACTCCGTCGACGTCTGCCGAGCCTGTCCCGCAGAGGCGACAGATGCTCGGCATGGGGGCGATGGGCAGCCCCAGCCGAAGCCGGATGGCCACTGCGAGCTCCGCGGGAGAAAGCCACAGCCTGGGGTCCGCCTCCGCGTTGCCATAAAGCCAAGCGGACGCATGTTGGGCGGAGCAGCTTTGGATCCGCGCCCGGACTTGGACCTGCTTCAGAGCCAGCGCCGACCCTTGAAGCCGGCCTGACCTGCCCAGCTCCTCAGTCATCGAGATAAGGAGGGCCTTGCGTCGCTCGTCATGAACTGTCGCGGACCACACTTTCTGTCCACGTCCCCCGTAGTTATCCCGTGCCTGCAGAACGTTCTGGATCTTCTCCAAAACGGATTCGAAGGGTGCAAGGCGCGGGTCTTCGAGGGACGCTAGGAAAGTGTCGTCCTCGTCCAGAAGCATGGCGTGCGGCAGCACGTAGGGGGTCACCAGGGACGGGAGGCAAGCCTCGCCGTCAAAGGTAGCCGCGATGTGCGCGATCGCCGCTGTGTCGGCGCAGGAGTGCAGGCCCAGGCCACCGAGCCTGACGGGAAGGGAAGCCAGAGCCCAGGCGGAAGCGTCCGTCTCGATGCCCGTGATCGTCGCCAGGCAAGACTGCGTGGCCTGATCGATGCACGCGAAGTCGAAGACAGCCCCCACAGCGCGCATGAGGTGGACGACGCTGACGAAGCCGGCGCAGAACTTCAGCAGAGTCAGAGCCACATGTGCGTCGGGGAGGGAGGCTATCATCCGCATCTTCCGCTCGGCGCTCTTGGCCGCTTCCTCCACGAAGGCGCGCATCGTCTCGGGGGAACCGCAGGGGACGCCGAGGTGCTGGATATCGTCCAGCGGAAAAGTCTCGATGCCTTGCAGGGCCTCGGGGATTGTGGCGCCGGGGGCAACGGACAGCCTGCACTTCCCCCGGTTCAGACTGAGCCCGACCGCGGCCGCTCTGTCCTCGAAGCCCTGCAGCCAGTGACCGAGGGTGTCGAGCTCACCCCCAGCCGCCCCGTCGTCCAGGAAGAACGTCAGGAGGTCAAGCCCCGCCTGGCTCAGCGCGCCATCCGTGGCCCTCGGGGCCGCCGGGGACCCCACCGGCGGCGGCGGTGGCACCGCTGGGTCCCCCGAACCTGGGGCCTGAGCCGGTTCTGGAGGGGTGGGCCGCCCCCCGGCGGCATCGAGAGGCTCCGGCTGGCCGAGCGACGCGGGGGCGGACTCGACGGGCGCCTGCGACGAAGCCGGGGCCGCCGGGACGGGTGGCTGCTCTCCGGGGTTCGGCGGCACGACGACATCGTGCATGACGAGGCTGAAGAGCAGCGGTCCCAAGGGGTCCCCTTGTTGGACTCCGCACTGGGAGGAGATACCCCGGTCGCCCACCACAAGCGCGGAGTGTTTCTCGTACGCCGCTAGTGCGTACCCCAACAGCTGGGGGGCGTGTCGGTTGACACTGCAGATGATCGCTTCCCGCCGCAGCGTGTTGAAGGCGTTCGCGAAGTCGATCTGCAGGATGCCCCTGTCGACCACGTCCCTGTCGCGGTACAGGGCCGCAACCCTGCGGATGGCGTGCACGCCAGCGTCGGCCCCCGCCTTAACGCTGACTCCGACTTGCCCACTCCGCAGAAGGACGTTCGCTCCCAGGTCCTTGATCGCCCGGTCGGAAGCGAGGACCTTGCCGGCCACCCGTCGCAGGATCTCTCCACACGCAATGGGCCTGATCCCGCCGGACTTCTTGACCAGCGGAACTAGCCTCGCCCCGAAGAGGTACGGTCGGTATGTGTACATGCTTCGATGCATACGTGCATGCGCGTTGCACATAAGTACGAGAATATGGCAGTAACGGCAGGGCCGTTGTCGAAAGTCACAGTGCAGACCTGAGCCACCGTTCACACCCCCGATCCGACTAGCCGACGTAAGAAGGCTAAGTTGCCGGAACAAACGTGTACGCATACAATGACAACCTTGTTATGACGAGGACGGTTGGCCACAGGCTGACCTTGCTTCAGGTAAGGCCGGCGACCTGAGCATTAACTCAGGTGTTGACTGCACTAGAGAAGCTTACAGGTAACGATGTAATTCACAAAGCAAACAAAAATTTTTTTTTTTTGGAGCGCGGGACACTGTACTTGCCATGTTGGTACAGCGGGGCTGCCGGTATCCGGTTGCTTCCGGAGCGGTAGTCCAAAGAAATGCTTCTTCAGCACACAGTGAACGCCAGTCTCACTGCGACCTGGGCTGGCCTGCATCTGAGTGCAGGTCCGACCAGGTAAAAAAACCCGCGATGCAGTGACTCTTCCCCCTGCATCAGGGTGGATTCGCTTCGTCCGGTCGCGCCCCACCAGATGCAATTACGATCCTCGCCACCCCTTGGGCTATAGAAAAGCTCAAGCGGTGGAAGAGGTCCTGGCAGGCGGCCGAAGCGGTCCGGTCTTCACGGAGGGCGTTCGCGCGGGCGATGTGCCGCAGCTCCGTGATTGCTCCTGGGCACCAGGCCCCGAACGTGTCTACAACTAGCGGCACCGCTCGCCACTCCCGCGGGTCCGGCTCATTTGCGATGATCCTGTTGTAGACACGCTCCTTGACGGCAACAGCATACGCGGCTGCTGCGCCCCCTGGCTCCGCTGCGGCCCTGGTCGCGTAGTGGGGCTGCGAGAGCTGTAGGGGGTATGTGACTGCGACGTCAAGTAGGACGGTGGTGCCGTCCCGGACGTAGCTGATGTCCGGGCGCTTGCGCCGCGTGTTCGCGAACACGGCTCGCTCGATCGAGGGGCCCAGCAGCCCTCGACGTGCGAAGTCGGCGACAATGTCCCGAAGCGCGTTGTGCAGGCGCGTCCGGCGGCCGCTGCCGAAACACGTTTGGGCGTGCGAGCCGATGACGTCGGTCGCCCCGTGCCCGCAGAGGCGGCACTCCCCTGGCGCGGCCGCAATTGGCAGCCCCAGCCGAAGGCGTACTGCCACCGCCAGTTCGGCCGAGGACAACCACATCCCGGTATCCGCTTCCGGGTTGCCGTACAGCCACGCCGAGGCGTGCTTGCCGGAGCTGCTTTGGATCCTCGCCCGGATCCGGTCTTGCGCCTGGGACAGGGCCGCTCCCTGCAGTTGGCTCGAGCGGGCGAGCTCCTCCGTTAGCAGGTCGAGGAGGTTCTTCCGCTTCCCGGTGGCCAAGGCGGACGACCACACCTTCTGTCCTCGCCCCTCGTACTGGGTCCGCGCCTGCATGACGTCCTGGATCTTCTCCAGGACGGACTCATACGTTGCAAGGCGCGGGTCCGCGAGGGACGCTTGGACGGTGTCGTCTTTTAGGGACGCTTGGACGGTGTCGTTTTTTTTTTTTTTTTTCATCAGCGCCCCATGGTTTTATCGGGGGTAGGTGTACTGTTCCTACATTACTCGCGGTCGGCCGAGCCGTCGGAGCTACCGGTTTCTTCGGGGAGCTCATCCCCCGACGCCTGGAAGTTCGTCAGCAAGGAATCGATCCTACGACCTCTGGGATAGTACGCAGGCGTCTTGCCACTTTCTGTTCTGTTCTGTTCTGTAGGGCCGAACGAAGCCCGGGCAAGACGAGGCAAGACGGTCTCTAACGGGCAAGCGTACAGTGGTTCTTTGTGCCACCATTTACTCCGTTGTGTTGTTTGTGATGGAGTGATGACTACTACTTGTTCGTTTATCGGTTTTTTGTTTCACGTAAATTGTTTTTCCTTCTGGCTACGGTTCTTGGTTCTCGTTATTGGGTTCGCTTTCTGGTAATGGTTTTCGGTTTACGTAAATTAGTTCTCTTTCTGTTAACGGTTTTCGGTTCACGTAAAAGTTTGAGGTCCTACTCCAAGTCCGAGGGCGTGGTCAGGGCGCGCAGCTTTTCATGTTTCAATGCTGTCTCCTCCGAGCCGTACCTTCTCGGGTGAGCATCGGACCTCAGTTTTGCTTGCGATGCTTGAGGCACCTATACGTACTGGGCAAATCAATTCGCTTTTCGCTAGTAATGCCTCTGCTCCTCTTTCTACTTTCTTGGTTCAAAGTGTCAAGTGCAAGGTGCCGGAGTAGAATTCTCTAGCTTCCTACTCTCGTTCTCCATTTGTACTTCGCTTCGCTTTGCCTTCGTTTCGTCGCTCTTCGAGGTTGCTTCGACGTCGGGGGTCGGCCGTCTCGCGGTCACGGTCGTGACTGTTCCTCGGACGCGCTCTCGTGGGCCGGGGGGGTTGTCCCTCCGACGGACGAGGCGGGGCCCGGTATGCGGTGGTTGAGTCGGGGCCGAGTCCGATTACGGGCGTGCAAATCCGCTGGCCTCGAGTTCGCGTGTTTGTGTCGCGGTTCTCGTGGCGGATGGGCGGGATTCGGTGGGCTGTTCGTCGGGTGTGGTCGGCACGAGTATCCGGTACTCCTCCAGCAGTCCGGTCCCTTGCAGGTACTCGAGTGCCGTCTCCGGGTGTTCGAACAGCAATCTCCACAGCTGTTCGTGTCTCGGTATCCACACCGGTTGGCCACCCTCCCGCCGTAACGGGGAGGCCACTTCCCACATCAGGTCACGCTTCCCTTGCGTCCCCTCATGGCCGCAGTCCAAGAAAAGGTGCGAGACCGGGCACTCGGCTACCTCTCCGCAATGCGGGCAGGGACGATTCGAGCTCCGTTCGGACTTCGCTAACGCGTCGTAGTCCTCCCGGCACCAATTGCGAAGGAGGCGGTGCTGGCCCGTGCGGATCTGCCTGATCTCACGCTCGGCCCGTCGCGTGAGGTGATCGATTTTCGGGAGTTTCCTCCCGTTGACGATCTGCGCGTGTGCGAGTTTCCCGTCGTAGTGGGAGCCCAACTCCGGGTGGGCCTTCAGCACGCCTGCCGACCACCTCTTCTGCACATAGCTCTTGTGCCTGGCCGCCGCCGTCGATCGCGTGAGCGGGGGACGGGGTCCCCTTTCTCCTGGCGAGCTGGCGCCGGTCTTCGCCCGGGTATCCGCTTCGTCGTTCCCGGCCAGTCCACAGTGGCTGTAGACGAACTGGAGGTGGATGGTGTACCCACGATCGGCGAGCTTGCCCAGCAGCTGCCAGATCTCGATGTTGGCTGGGTCGACTTGGCGATGTGGTCCATGGTCGAGGTCCTGGAGGAGCGAGCTCGAGTCAGTCAGTATCCACAGGGTTTTGTCGTTCCTCCTGCTCAGACTGCCCACGAGGACGCGCAGGGCTCTCTGCATCGCCACCTGTTCCGCCCGGTAGCTTGTCGCCCACTTGCCGGCCGGACCGCTGTTGGTCGCCCACCAGGGAAGATCGTCTTGCGCGCTTCTCCGTATCGACCAATTCTCTCCGGATTCGATGGCAAACCCGGCTCCTCCCCATTTCGTCTCCGTGGGTGTCGGTTCCGTTGTGCCGTTGAGGACTGTTAGCGCCGGTTCCATTGTGGTTTCCTCAACAACAGAGCCGTCGGTCCAGGTTACCAAGAGCGGCGTCGGCAGGGCGGCTAACACACGTTCCACTACCCTTCTGTTCGCCTCCACGTCTTCCGACTTCTTCCTCAGTGTTGCCGAGATGTGCACTTTGGGGCACCGTGGCTCCCACGGCGCGAACGGGTTCGCCTTGCGGGTCTGCCTGTCGACGTCTTCCGTCCGCGCGCGCCTCTTCAGGAGTCCGTATTTGACGGCGATCGTGTCGTGCTTGTTTGTGGGGACCAGGGTGTCACGCCACTGCGGGTAGGTCGCCAGCTTCTCGCACAGTGTTGCGAGTCGAAGATCGGCATAGACCGAGATTGGCTGCACCCGCGACTCAATCGAAACGGCCTCCACGGATGCCGAGCGCCTGCATCCCGTGACGGCGCAAAGCCCGGCCTTGTGCTGGCTCTCCAGCTTCGCCATGGTCGTCGGTCTGGCAAAGGCGCCGTATACCGACAGGGCGTACGTCATCTTCGGGAGTACGTAGGTGTAGTATAGCGAGCGGAGCGTCTTCGTTCGATGACCCCATGCCGCACCGGATACAAGCCTGAGAACGCACGCGTGTTTGGCCGCGCCCGCCGTCACTCGGCTGACATGCTGGTCGAATGTCAGTTCCTCGTCGAAGGTTAGACCCAGTAGGGTGACGGTCTTCTTCCATTCGAGTTCCCTCACCAGGGAGATCGTCAGCCGGTCGGAGCCCTCTCCGATGCTCTCCTCCGCAATTGTTCTCTCTTGCAGGGTGCGAGCCGCCTTTCCGTTCAGTCCGGTCACTCGCTTTTCGTGGTGTTGGCTCTGTGGTGCAAACAGCCGACGAGCCGTGCGACCGTGCTTCCTCGTTCTCCTTTTGTACGCGTCCGCGCGGATCGCCACGTTCGCTCGGGTTGCCGGGAACTCTATCGTCGGCGGCGACGCGTCAGGGTTTCCGGGGCGCTTGAACAGTATCGCCTCCGTCTTTGCGTGCGATAGCTGCATCAGCGCCTCGTCCGACCACTTTTCCATCGCCTGTATTATCAGACGCACGTTCTTCGCCATCTCCGCCATCGTTTTGCCCGTCGCTACTACGCCTACGTCGTCGGCGAAGAGCGAGGCCGTTGAGTCCTTCAGCTTCGCCAGGTCGTCCCCGAGGTCGTCGATGTACAGCAGGAACAGTATTGGTCCTAGTACAGACCCTTGCGGAACACCGCCCTCAAGTTCCGCCGAGGCGCCGTACTCACCGTCCACTCGGAAGATCGCGTTTCTGCCCTTGAGGAAGGACTCCACCCATCGAATGAGCTTCAGCGGGAGGCCCCGCTCTACCATTCGTTTCTTCAGGCGCGCGTGGTCGACTGTGTCGAAAGCGCGCGCCAGGTCGAAGACGAGTAGGCACGTGTACCGGCCTTTCCTTCGGTTCCGGTCGATTGCCGCCGTTACGGTGTACAGCTGCTCCTCCGTGCCTCTCCCTATCCGGAAGCCCCCCTGGTTCGGCGTGAACGCGCGGACCGAGGAGTCTCCTTCGATGAGGAATGTGAGGCGGTCCTTGATAATGGTCTCCATTATCTTCGATGCAATGCTCGTGAGCGAAATCGGCCGGTAGCCCGATGGCTCCGAGCGGTCTTTGCCCGGCTTCGGGAGCGGTGTCACGTGTGCCTGTCGCCATTGGGAGGGAACACTTGCGTTGTTCCAAGATGCGTTGCATAGGTCTAGTACGCGGAGCCGCATCCCTTCGCCCAGGTGTTTGTAGGCCATGTGGCACAGCCCCTCCGGGTCCAGGCTCGTCTTTTTCTTCAGCTTCTCGATGGCTCTGTTCACCTCCTGCAAGGTGATCGGCGTATCGGCTTCGGACTGCGCGCCCAGCTGTGCGCCATCGGTGGTTTCCGCGGACCTATTCGCTCCCTGGGTCAAGTCCGGGCCTGTCACGCTGCGTCCCGATTTCTTGCAGACGGTCGCAAGGTGTCTCACGAGAACGTTCGCCTTCTCTTTCGAGTCCGTGATGGCGACTCCCTCATGCTTCAATGGGGGGAGCGTGTGTTTCGATTTCTTCCCATCCAGCTGCCGCACTAGCCGGAACATGAGGCCTAGATCCGTCCTGTGGTCGATCGTGCTGACCAGTCGGTCCCAGTAGTCCGCCTTCGCCTCTGTCGCGGCTTTCGTGAACGCCTGTTTCGCCTCCGTGTACGCCTTCCCCGTTTCTTCGTTGTCTTCCTTTTGCATCCGTTTGAATGCAATGTCTTTCCGGCGTGAGAGAGGAGTCAGCGTTTTTGTCCACCACGGCTTCGGTGGTTTGTTGCCCGACGCCTTCGGGACGTACCGACTGATGGCCCCTTTCATCCGGTTAGATATGGCGTCGGCGAGGCGCTGCGGGCTTTCCTTGTATTGTTCGTACTCGGTCTGGGGCCAGGTGTTGTCTTTTTCGAGGTATTTGGACATCTCCTTCCAGTCGGCACGGCTCCAGGCGTAGCGCGGTCGGACCTGTTCCCTCTTGTGCTCGTATCCGCGGGGCACTTCGAAGATGAGAGTGCGGTGGTCCGACCCCCAAGACTCGATCGTCCGCCAGTTGCATACAGCGTGCGGGTGTGCGGCCGAGATCGTGACGTCTGGCGACGTTTTGGACTCGTCCCGGGTCGGTGTTCCTGGGTCGTTCCAGACCGTCGTCTGTCTCAGGGTCAACCATTCGTGTAGAGTCACTCCGGCAGCGTTTGACTTGCCGGATGGGCACCATGACGGGTGCCTTGTGTTCAGATCCCCACTGATCACCACATGTTCGTCCCCTACAAGAGGCCCCATGTTTAGCGATGCACCTTCTTCCGGTGGTCTGTACACGTTGTATAGTTTAAGCTTCGGCAGGTTCACCCGGTCGAGTTCGACACCAAGACATTCCATCATTCCGTCCGCTCCGAAGTCGAGCTCCTCGATCTGCCGAGAGCAGATGGAGGACTTCACCAATATCAACAAGCCCCCTCCCTTTTTATGTCCCGGGCGGTCTCGTCGGTACGTGACGTAGCCGGGGACAAATGGTGTGGGCTTCGTTGCAACTAACCACGTCTCCTGCAATAGGACTACATCGGGGTCTTCGGCGGCTATGCCCCGCGTCACGTCTTCCAGCGATTTGGGGCCTTGTCTCGCCCCCCACGATCTGCAGTTGCTGGACGCGACTTTTATGGACGCGTCTGTTTCTAACCTACCGCGGCCCGTCGCCGCTGCCACGCTTCTTGCAACGGCGCGGGATCGTGCGATCGCCCGTCTCCCGTTGGTGTTGCCGCTTGCCCGCGGTCTCCCGCTTGGTTCGTTTGTTCGTCGCAAGAGGGGCGCTATGCGGGCTGGAAGCAACGGCACTTGTGGACCTCCCCCGCACGCTGCCAATTCGCAGCATGTCTCTACAGCCGTCAACACCGTTTCGTTGCTCACCCCGCTACTGCTGCGGCTGGGTTGCTGCGGCTGGGCCCTCGTCATTCGAGCTGCTGGGTCGAAAGGGACGAGAGGAGTTTGCCCGACCTTCAGATCTTCGGAGTGGGGAGTCGCGGGGGCCCCCGGGTGTTCTGCCTTGCGCGAGGTCTGTCCCCGTTTCGTTGCGCGGGTGGGGGGATGAGCTCCGTTTTGGATTTGGTGTCGATGCACGGTTGGTGGAGTACGGCCGGTACACGTGGGGGACCATCAGGTCCTGTGAGGTCCCTTCTGATTGTAGGGAGTCACTTGCGGCCGTCGATTCCGCAAGTTCCGCGTTCCGGCGCTGCACGCGGGTGGCCCAGTATCCCAACGGCCGCTCGGGTGCCTCGTCTTCTCGCCGGGGCGCGGCTTCCGCTGGTAGGCTCCCTTCCGCGGGCTTCGCCTTCCCTTCTTTGTCAAACGGTCCCCGGGATGGGCTGCCTGGGCGTCTCCCCTGGAGCGCCTCCCGGGGTGACGAAGCTCCAGTTGTCGCGCGGAGGTCCCGTTCTGGATTTTGGCTCGGACGGTGTTGCTGCTGCGGAATCGGCGTCGGGTCTCGCGTGGTCCGGTACGGTTGGTACGCCGGCCTGCCCGACTTGCTTTGGAGAGATACTCCCTCCCTGTTCGTGTTTGTCCCCCCAGTGGGCACTGGTGTTTCCGGCTTCGCCTCCGTGTGCCGCGCGTCCGCCGTGTGTAGGGGGTCCCTTGTTGCGCTCAGGGGCGGCGTGGGTGCGAAGCGGGGTGGGGTTGTGACCGACTCCGGTGATTCCCAAGTTGCAGCCGTTAATTCTCGTTGGGGCGCCTCCACCCGTTCCGCAGTTCGTTGTTGGGCACAGTCCCGCGGGTGTGGCGATTGGACAGGCCGTTGGAGTTTGTCCGCGGGGGAACGTGCCGCCGGAGGCGCCCTCGCTAGTCCACAGGGGTCAGCCTGTGCTGCGTGGGCGTTGTCCCGGCTTGTCGTTGTATGGATATCGCTCCGTGAGCCGTCCCTCTCCCTCCGCGGTGTCGCAGTCTCTTCGTGTCGGTCCTCCCGGACCATCCGCTTGCCTGGTGTTTTGCGCCTGTCCTTCTCATCCGGCTTCGGTGTCTGTCCGGTTGCCGGTGGCCGAGACGTCTCCGAATCGGGCAGTACTGGCACCTCCGGGGGTCCCGGATGGGCGGCTCGTTGGGACGACGATGATTCCACAGTCTCAACTCGCGTTGCGGGTCTCTGCGTGTTGGTTCCTTGGGATGGCGTTGAGCGCGATGCTGTTACTGCTGACTCTATTGCGCGAACGTAGGTTAGCATCTCTTCACGCAGTTGTGAGAACTCTCCCGCGGTTGCACTTTGCTGTGTCGCGGTCGCCATCGTTGCCAGCCCTTGTACTGCCGCTTCTAGGTTGCCCAGCCGTGCTTCCATCGCGTTCGGTTGTGTGTCGCGAGGCATGGTAGTTCCCTCTGGTTCCTTCGAGCTCGTTGCGCTTGGCTGTGCCGGGGGGCACGGCTCTGGTTCAGGGTCCTCGTCAATCCTTTTCCCCCCGAAGAGCGGCCTGCCGTCATCTACCTCCATTGTTCCCGGGGCCTCGATTCCGTCGGGGTGTCTGCCAGCCACCTGCCACATGAGGTCGGCCTCTGACCCATTGGGGAACCGCTTTTTAAAACCGCAATGCGTTAGAAGGTCCTTAGAGATCGGGTCCCTCCGCTTCTCTGCCCCTGTGGCCTCGGCGGCTCTGTATTCGTTCGAGAGGCGCGGGCCTGGCGCCCAGTGCGTTGGCTGCGGCGTTGGGTCCTTCCTGGCTATCACTAGCTCTACCCCCGCCTTTGTTGAGCAGTTCCACGTGCCCGGTAGCCATTCTGATTGAACTGTCCAGTCGGTGAATCGTCCTCTTGCCGCACTTTGGAACAGTGGTGTCACTATCCAGCCCAGGGCTTGGAGCTTGGTCCTGAGTGTGCCTGCGTTGCAGCCGGACGGAACTCCCTTGACTAGGAAGTGTCCTGTCTCCGGTGGCAGTAACCCCTCCTTCGCTAGCTCCCTTCTGGCGGTGGCGTAGGAATCGATCTCCACCCTAACCCCTAACTTACCCTCCCGGAGTTCTATCCCTCGGTGGACGTCGCCTAGGTGGTTCGCCGCTCTTAGAGCTTGCTCCAGCCCGTGGTCCCCCATGGTGATCGTTCTCAGCCTATTCTCCTCGAGTAGGTCCGCGTAGACTCCTCCTACCCCACTCGTTCTTAGCAGCGGCACTGATTCCTGCTCAGGCACCATGACATTTACTGCATAGTGTGTCACGCTCTGGCCCTCTCCCTCCCTCTTCGTACATCTTGCCTCCCATACCCCCGAGATTAGGTCCATCTTCAGGCGCCCTTGTAGAAGCGTCTGCGCTAGCTTTATGGGTGCGCTCCCCCAGGACTGGAACTCTTCGGTTGGCGTGCCTGTCACCGATACAGACATTCGCATCCCAACTACCGGTACCTCCCAGCCTGGGAAGAGCATTTTCCTTTCGGGTCCGCCCCCCTCCAGCCCGTCGTCCCACACTATTGGTGTGACCATCGCTTTCACAATCGGCCTCCCTGGTTTTCCACCTTTCCCCGAGTGTGTGCTTGACCTGTACCCTGCCGGGGCCCGGTGTTCTTGACTCCCTCTCCCACTCCCTCTACCGTTCGACCATCCACCGTGTAGCCTGTGCCGTAAGCTCACCTCCATGGGAGGGCTGCAGGCGACGATGCCGTTCTCCGACAACGTCTTGTCTGCTTCTAGCGGGCGAAGTCTTCCCGTCGTGCTTGCCCAGACTGTGGTGGGGAGACCTAGCCGCTCATATACCCGGGCGAGTGTGTCTTTGCCGGCCAAAAAAAAAAAAAATTTTTTTTTTTTTTCCATCAGGCACCTTCCTTTCCACCGGCCCAACGGACCGCGATTCTAAGATAAGAACAGCCGCTCTGTGAGCCGGCTTCGAGGTTAGGCCGGCTGTACTGGGCCGCTTGTTTGCCGGTTTGGGTGAAAGCAGAAAGAAAAGAGTGTTTGCTTGATTGTTCGTTTTTCGCTCGGTGGCTTCCCTGCGCCCACTAGGTTCAGTTGAGCGGAGGTTCCATCATTGCATGTCTTCCAGTTTTTGAACTTCGGCGTACTTGTGTAGGTGGTTGCGTGTCTGTGGGTGCTTGTGGGTGGCTCCTTCCGATTGCTCGGGGTGCCTTTCCTCCCACTACGTTCGCGTCGCTGCGGGTGGGCTTTTCTTGCTTGCCGCCAGCACCTGCGCGGCTTCTCCCCATCGGGGCCTGTACGGCCGGGTGACGAATCCGTGGTGCCGCCGCGGCAAAAGAAAACTGTTTGGTTGTTTGGTGACAGTGGTTCTCACCAGCCTCCCCGGCCTTGTTTCCGACACAGTTGTTAGTCGTTTGGTGAGGAGTGGGCATTCCTGCAGCTCGAAGTAACAACCGGTTCTCTGTTGTCGCCCTGGCTGGCGGCTGTGTTTGTGGTTGCCGGTCACCGGTCTGGCGTTCCGGGTTCTCGTCCGTCGGTGTGGGGTTGTTACTTCGATAAGCGGCTCACTCCGTGACTCTATCACGGGGCTGTGCGGGGCCTTGGTAGAGGTGGGAGGGGTGTTGGGAAGGAGGGAAAGGAGTAAAAGTCAGCCAGAGTAGAAGCTTCTAGAGCCGCCAGTCGTCCGCTTCGGCCACCATAACCAGATCGCCTTCCGGTTGCTGCGATTCAACTGTCTGCTCGTCCGACATGTCTTCCGCCTGTGACGAGATGTCTGAGGCGGCGTCCAGCACGCTTTGAGTCGACTGGAGCTCGGGCTCGGACGCTGAGGATGCGAGGATGGTGTAGTGCGGGAGTACTCCCGCACGCTGCAGGTATGCAAGCGCGAGTTCGGGGTACTCGAACAAGGTGCACCACAGTTCGTCGGCCGCGTTCGGGAACCCGCCCTTGTTGCGGTGTTCCACCTGGTTGCGCATCGCGAGCCTGAAGGGCGCGGTCGCGTCGTCTGCGCACACCTTGAACAGGTGGAGCACAGGGCTCGACGTGAGCGACCCGCAGATCGGGCACGGGCGGAAGGTTCGGGCGCGCTCGGCTGTGCTGAGCGCGCGCATGTCCGGGGTGTACATCGTCCGGATGAGTGGGTGATGCCCGGTGCGCAGCTGGCGAATCTCCCGTTCGGCCCGAGGCGTCAAGTGCCGGCGCCGCTTTATCGTCCGGCCGTTGACCAGCCTAACGAACGGAGTCGTGTTGCCGTCCTTGTCCGCCCGGTAGTAGGCTTCCCTGGCCTGTCGTTCCCTGTCTAGGTTCAGGTATGCCTTGTGTCGATACTTGACGTCCGCGGCGCTAATTTGAATGGCAGGTGGAGGTGTGGCATGTGTCGCGGCTGCGCGAGCAGTAGATTCTTGGAGCTCAGCTGCCGCCGCCTTGGCCAAGGAGTCCGCCATGTCGTTGCCCGCGAGCCCACAGTGAGCGTACACGAATTGCAGCGTTATCGCGTACCCCCTCGCTCTGAGCTCGCATAGCAGCAGCCAGATCCTAATGTTGGTTGGATCCTTCTGCTTATACGACCCCAGACTGAGGACTTTGAGGAGCGACTGAGAGTCGCTTAGAACGACGATGTGGCGCGGTTGAGAGGTTGCAGGTAGGTGTTGCTGGAGGAGGTGGAGGGAAGTACAGATCGCAACCTGCTCGGTCCGGAAGCTGCAGACGTATCGGCCCGCTTTTACCGACTTCTGGATTGTCTTCCGGCCGGTTTGCAAGCATCGGGCCACGAGCGGTTGGTCGTCCACCTCCTCGAATGTCACGGTCGGGCCGATTTCGCAGAAGATGCCTGCACCACCCCAGGTGGGCCTGTCGACGAACCGCCTGATCCACGGCCGCAAGTCCTCGGAGCGATACGGGTCGCATACCGTGGCCGGCGGGGGGTCGCTGCTCACCACAGAGCCGTCAGTCCAGACGCAGCAGTCCGCCGGTGGCAGTTTACTCAGCTGCCTGAGGACCCGGCTCAACTTTTCTGCCTTGCTGGCGTCCCGCTTACCCGGGAGCGAGGCGTTTATGACCACGTCAGGGCAAGGCTGCCAAGGGGCAAAGGGGTTGAAGAGAAAGGTCTCCCGTCCACATAGGTGCGTTCCCGACAGGTTGTCGATGCTATCGTACGCGTCGCTGAGCGTCGTCTTGAGGCCCAGCTCGTGGTTCCAGAGCTGCGGTCGGTGTCGCATCCTCTCCCTGAGGGCGGCTATGCGCGCTTGGATGATCGCGCGGATCGGAAGTACCCCGGCTTCTTGCTGGGCGGTGAAGTCGTTGAGGTTCTTCCTGCACCCCAGCACGCAGATGAGAGCCCGACGGTGAAGTCGTTCGAGCATCGTCACTTGTGGTTTCGCAGGCGAGTCGTGCGTTAGAAGGAAGGGGCCGTATACCCCGAGGGCGTACGTGAACGTCGGTAGCACATACGTAAGGTAAAGGGTGCGCAGCGTGCGGGTACTGAAGCCGTAGGACTTCCCCGAGAGGTGGCGGAGGAAGTTCAACTTGAGTGAGAAGTTGTCGACAACCCTCTGGACGTGTGGCACAAAGGAGAAATCCTGATCGATCCAGAGTCCCAGCAGTTTCGTCTTCTCGACCCAGCGCAGGCGGACAGCCACCCGGAGAGTTACCACCGGGGCTTTCGGGTCGGCGTTCAGCGCATCGGAGATCTCAGCTCTTGTCACCTGGGTTTTCGTACTCTTGCCGTTGATGGAAAGAATGTGCTTCCCGTGATGCTCGAGCCACGAGGAGCCCTCTCCCCAAACTGCGTGCGGTGTACTTCTGGTGATTCGCCGCAGTACTTGCGCAGCCGGGATCTCCAGTTCCACCATAGTGGATTCGAATACCACTATTGGGTGTTGGCGACTCAGTTCTCCTGGCGCTTGGATAAGGACGCCTTCTGTCTTGAGTTTCGACAGCTGCATGCCCGCACGGGCTGTCCACAACTCTACAACGTTGACCACTTCTTGTGCATGGGTTTCAAGTTCCTGGGGCGTCTTGGCGACCACTGCTACTCCATCGTCGTCCGCGAAGAGGGAGAACGTGAGCTCGGCACCAGCTTCCAGTGTTCGCGCGCGGAGGGCGTTGAGGTCGTCCCCCAGGTCATCGATGTGGTACAGAAACAAGAGTGGGCCCAGCACGGTTCCTTGGGGGACCCCATCTCTCAGGTGGAACTCGTTGCCAAGCTCACCGTCAAGTAAGAACGCTGCCTTCCTCTCCCTTAGAAACGCCTCGATCCATCTCAGGAACTTGGCCGGTATGCCTCGCTTCTCCATCACGGTGAGGAGTCGGCGGTGGTCCACGGTGTCGAAGGCGTTCGCTAGATCGAACGAGAGAAGGCAGATGTGGTGGAGCATGGCCCGGTGCATGTCGATCGTCGAAACCACCGAATACAACTGCTCCTCTGTTCCCCGACCTTTGCGAAAGCCGCCCTGCCGGCTGCAGAAGGGGCGTATCGTTTGGTGGTGTGCCGGATTTTCAGTCAGGAAAACTAGGCGGTTCTTCACGACCGACTCCATCAACTTCGAGGTCACACTCGTCAGCGAAATTGGCCGATAGCCCTCCGGGAGTGAGTGGTCTCTGCCGGGTTTTGCTATCGGGACTACGTGGGCCTTCTTCCAGGAGTCTGGAACGTACCCTTCGTCCCAGGAGACGTTGAGTAGCTCGAGAATAAGTTTCTTCGCGCCCTCTCCCAGCCTAGTGAGCAGCTTTGAACAGAGTCCCTCAGGGTCAAGTGTCGTCTTAGGATCAAGGTCTTCTATAGCGCGGTCCAGTTCTTCCATGGTGATAGGGCCGCAGCCGACTTCCTCGCTCGAGGGCTCTTTCCGCGGAGCCCAGATAGGGGCTGGAAAGGGATTCTCATCTCCGTTGCCTCCGCAGACCTTCTGCAGATGGCGTCCAAACAGCTCCGTTTTGCCTCCGGCGTCGACCGTGTAACCTTCGCTGCTTTTCAGTGGCGGCGTTGAAAAGCGCTGCGTCCTGCCGTCGATCTTTCGAACTTGCTGAAACAACAGACTGATGTCGGTGCACCTGTTTATTCGGCCTGCTACACGGTCCCAGTACAGCGTCTTCGCGCGAGTCGCGGCGGCTTGAAATTCTATTTGTTTGTCCAGGTAAGCTTCTATTTTGTCTGGCGAGGCCGGATCGACGCGTAGCTCCGCCTGCACCGTCGCTTTTTCACGTTCAAGTACGGAGAGCTCTGGTGTCCACCAAACCTTGTAGACGCGACCTTGGCGGTACCTCGGTACGAAGTCGTGAATTGCGCGGCGGAATAGGCAGGAGACGCTTTTTGCGAAGCGAGCATTCGAGGCGGGCCTGTTCATAAGGAGAGCTTCGCTCTGGTCTTCAAGTTGTTGCAGCATGCCGTCCCAGTCCGCTTTGGGCCAGGAAAACCAGGTGGACTTCGACTTTCGTGGTTGGGTGTACCCCCTCGGCGCTTCAAAGGCGACGGGATAGTGGTCAGACCCCCATGAGCCAAGGGTCCTCCAGTTGAGGATGGTTTCGGGGGTGCAGGAGGAGATTACCAGGTCTGGGGACGAGACTAAAGGGGGCCGCATGGTTTGAACTTTCGGGTCGTTCCAGACTCTTCCGGACATTTCCATCAGCCAGTCCCGGAGGATGCGTCCCCCGGCATCTTCTGCGCCTTTGGACCAGTCGGAGTGATGGACATTAAAGTCGCCTGCGATGATGGTGTTGTCGTCTAGCGGGAACGGGCTCATATTGAGCTTGTTACGCCTGGTCGGGGGGCGATAGACATTGTACACTTTCAACGGAGGAAGGCCGATGCGTGTAATCTCAACGGCGACGCATTCCATCAGGGGATCGGTGGTGAAGTCAGGGGTGGGCAGCATCGTTGCCAATAGGTCCGACCGTACGAACGTAAGGACACCCCCGGAGGGTTGCGTAGTCCCCCGATCTCGACGGAAGGCACGGTAGCCGTCGAGCACGGGCGGTAGGGACCTTGCCGTGAGCCACGTCTCCTGGAGCAGTATCACATCCGGTTTCCCCGGGAAGAAAGCTGCTACGCCGCGGCTAATGTCTTCGGTGCTCGTCGGTTTTGTCTCACGTGCATTGAGCGAGCGGCAATTGAACAAGACCAACAGGAGGGTTTTAACTCCCTCAACTCTCTCTGTCTTCGCCGCCGCCGGAGCTGTTCGGGGTCGTCTTCTACTGCTGCGGCTGGCCACGGCCCCGGCCGCCGCCGCGGCCGGCCCCGCGAAAGTTTGCGCGCTCTCTGCCACTGACGCCTTGTCCCGCTGGGTCGCGGTCCTTGTGGGGGTCGATTGTGGCTGAAGCTCGGGTCGCGTTGGTAGGATCTCGCCGCGGAGGGGTAGGTATGCGCTCCGCTGAGTCGGGCTGAGGGGCGGGCGAAGCGCCGGCGTCCTCGCGACGAAAGGGCCCGGTCTGGCTCGGTTGCGGTGGAGGCGGGGCCTGCATATGGTTGGCGTTGTTTGGTTGTTGTAAAACCGTCTGTTGCGAGTGGTTCGTGGGTTCCGCCGGTTGTTGCATCTGCAGGTGCAGGGCGCCAAACATTTGCCGCATCTCACCCATGAGTCCGTCAACCTTCCTTTCAAGACCACTGACACGATCCTCGTCCGTCTGCTGGGAAGGTGCTGCCGCTGCAGTTGTGGGCTGCGTTGTGTGCGCCGCACGGGCAGGCAGGTCCGGTGGTGCTTCCATACCGACGGGTCGTCCTCCAGACAACGGGCTGTCTTCAACATAATCAGAGGTACCAGCACCCTCGGCTTCGGCGGCCTTCCGCCAGGCATTGGCAGCCCTCACTCCGTACGTGCGGCTGAAGTACGCCCATGTGCGTCTTTCGGTGCTGTCGGAGAGGGGGTCCGGGTAGGCGACTGCGTCTTTCACCCGTACTGTGCGGCGGTCCGGCTCTCCTCCTTTTGGTTTTGCTTGTTCCAGCGGGGGGCGGAGAATGTGCTTTATGGTAAGCGACACCCCGTCGCGGTCGTAGGTGTGGGCCCCGGGGTGGCGCTCCGCCTTCACGACCCAGTCTGCTGTGTACTGCCCGCGTCGTTGCTGGAAGAGAGGGTCTACCTCCCAACCGGCGGTTTCGAGCTTGCCGCGAAGCTTGCTTCCCGTGGCCTTGGAGGGCACACCTTCTACAAGGAAGTATCCTACGTCCGCTTTTCCATGGGGAAAGATCACGGCCGTCGCACCCTCGGCGTACTCCTTCAGTACCCTGATTCCGTAGTCGCCCCGGCAATACACCAGACCCTTGCAGTTGTCTTCCATCAACGTGCGGTAGTACTCTGCCTCTTCTAGGGTGGCCGAACTACCGAGCATGATGTCGGTGTAGTCGGTGCGGCACTCCTCCCTTTCCAGTATAGAAAAGAACAGCCCATCATCGCCACTCGCGCGGAGGACCGTGTCGAGCTCGGACTTGGACACAGCGAAGCTGATTTCGTAGTCCTCGAGGAAGGTTCCTTTGGTGAACGCCGAGCGGTCCTCCACCCCCCAGAAACCGGTGATGCAGTCACGGTCGACTTTGTGACGCACCATCGTCTTCATGGCCATTAGGCGACTGCTCGCAAGGGCGCGGCGGAGACTGTCGACATCCTGCGTGACGTTCTGCAGGGAAAGAGTCGCCTTCAGCCCAACTTCTTCCTCTTCCCAGCCGTCAACCGGGGGTCGAGGGTCCCGGTGGCTCGCCTTCTCTGTGACGCGTTGCGCAGGTGGGCTGTTTTGCACAGGCAAACGTCAGTATTGGTGACCCAAAAAGGTGGGACAACCCTCATACGTCAGTATTGGTGACCCAAAAATGTGGGACAACCCTCAAACGTCAGGATTGGTGATCCAAAAAAGTGGGACAACCCTCAAACGTCAGTATTGGTGATCCAAAAAAGTGGGACAACCCTCAAACGTCAGGATTGGTCATCGAAAAAAGTGGGACAACCCTCAAACGTCAGTATTGGTGACCCAAAAAAGTGGGACAACCCTCAAACGTCAGTTTTGGTGATCCAAAAAGGTGGGACGACCCCAGTTTTCGTTGTCTGAAAAGTGGTCTAGCTGTAGATTTCTAGGTGATAAACACCAACAGGATTGTTGAAATGGGGTTGAAAAGTTTATTGGAAAACCCGTACCGTTTGGGCGGGGGGCGTAGCCCCCCGCACCCCCCTGTTTTTCATGTTTTTTGGCGGTATATCTGAAAACTTTCTGAAAAACTCGCGGAGAACACCAATCCGGAGTGATTCCAGAATTCTGGAAAACCGGACCCTCCTGGGGGGAAAAGGTGGGTCCCCCACCCCCCCCTATAAATGGTGGGCTGGTGGCCCGCTCAGGAAAAAAACTGTGCTCCCTAAGAATCGTGGACTATAATGGCAAAGTTCCCGCCCGGTGAACCTTGGTGGGCAACCCCCCGTTGAGCCCCGATATGCTGCTGATCCTCCATTGGCCGCGTTGTGACGGTAGTCTGGCGAAATCTAAACCTGTCAATGAACTCAGTTGGCGAGCAGAGTCTAATAGAATGGCGTGGTGCCACTGGCGGGGATTACACTGGACCACTACAGGTACCACTGATAGCAGAGCGACCGCGACTGCCACTGCCATTGGATACTATTCACAAAACTGTTGCACTCCTTGCAGACAACGGCAATGCCGAAACCCGCATCACGGCGGAATCCTAGTTGTGAAACTCGTCACATGGTGAGCACATGGCGGCATTCGCCTCTCAGCCTGAACTCCAGGCTGGAGCGGCATGAGTAAGGTGACCGATGAAACTTCCAAACGAGCCAGCTCCGATGAAGAGAACGGTGCAAGATAGACCCGGGGACCAAGAATCACGGGCTTGAATTACGCTTGGTACGTGGGTATTTACATACTGGACACCTGGCGGGGAAACCACCAGGTTTGCAGCCACCGCGAAACACGTGAAGTTCCGTACAACAGACTACTGTTCATCGGTTCCGCTTATGTATACACTGGTTCTGCTCGCAAGCGCCGAAAAGAAGTTGAGGGTCTGATGCCGTTAGAACAAGAAAAGACGCCGGCCAAACCAGGAGGGGCGAGAGAAAGCCTGGCCGAGGGATCAAATCGTAAAAACGTGCTCAGGAGGAGGCTGTATGCGGTCGGTGTGCTGTTCTATTTTGGGGCGGCAGAGTAGCCCCCTTTCCTCTGATTGCTACATGGCCGGGTTTTGTGGTGATTCTCCAAAAACGTGCTGTGGTGTCAGTTTCTGCGACGTGCAACACACCGCTGCACGGCTGTCTGACTGCGCTTCTTGCGGATGAACGTGTGAGCATTACGTTTGGTCACGGTTACACAATATTTTGCAGGGTCCAGAGCCGTGATTTTTTTGTCGGCTTAAGCACTCGCCTCCTGCTTGGCTGGCTTTGGTGTTCCTGAGGCAGCAGCCTGAGGGATCGCCACATTTGGTTTGACCGTACGTACGATCACTGAGCACAGCGTTCACGAGTTGACATTGTGAAGAGGTTGCACAGAAGGAAGCGGGCGAGACAGTGAAGCCTGAAGGTTCGTCAGTGGACAAGAACTGATTGCCACCCGCTTATGCCGGGTGCGCAAAGCCCCTGCGCAGCGCGAGTTTTTTTGTACAGTTGTTCAGCTTCCGATCGGCCGGTCGGCACTGCTGGGAGAAGGGCCACGCGTTCCTTGATCGAAGGCGGGGGCAGCCATTTGCCGCAGATGGACCCCGATTGCCTCGTTCGGCGTGCGGTTCACTTTCCACACTGCGCTGAGCGACAAGGGATTCGCTGTTGAACAGCTTTTCCTCTGCGACCACGAACGCGGCCTTCCTTCGCAGCTAGCGCAACGTGCACCGCGCGGCGGGCGAAATATCGGGTTCAATTCCAGTCAACTGCTGCACCTGGAGGGTCTACGGCCCAGCGAAATGGGGGTTATTCCCAACCTTTGTCCGCATCCCCTGCGCCCCAGGCGAAGTACTCCTCGTCTCCGGCCGCGCTGGCCTTCTCTTCGTAGCCGCCCACGGCCGCCGCCTCAAGATCTTCCAAGTCGGAGTGCGGCCCGTCGGTCGTTTCGTTGATAACGTCCATGAGCCCAGGAACTTGACCGTCCTGGGTGGTTTGCAATTTCTTTGTACAAGCATTATTGTGTCACTGCGGGAATGCTACACGAAACACAGGTAAATTTGGGTTAAGGCGGGTGTAAGCGTTCAACAAAAAAAAGACCCGCGCCATGTATGGCAAGCAAGAGGAGGGTTGCACGTATTTTTCCATGCGATCATGTAACTCTTGACACCGTAAGTCACGGTCGGCATCCAGCTTACCACGCTGTCTGAAGACAAGGGGTTCACAATGATGTGATCATCGTATGACTACAAGAGTCGGGTGAAAAAGCGAAGCTCGTTCGAGCGTTGGCAAAAAGTGTGCAGACACCAGTGCAGCACTCGAGATGCACGTCACCATCACGACGGCGTCTTTCTCGGAGGCGGGAACATGGCCGACCTTAACTAAAAGGTCAGACATGTTGCAGAACGAGCAGGCGTTTGAAGTACGAAGCCGCCGCACGAGAGCAGACGGCAAAGAAGGCCGCGACGAAGTGCGAGCCGTACCGCAGGCAGGCGCAAAGCTGTGACACTGAACAGCAGGTTGCGTCATCCGACGCACCCTTACCCATCGGGATGGGAGCGCAAACAAGCCCGGTGGAAGCACGAAGTCAGAGAAAAATGAGCGCAAGCCGAGCACCAAGAGCAGACCGGGATGTTCGCGATGCAACCACCGACGGAAGCACAAGACAGCAAGCAAACTTTCCGGGCAGGGAACCTACGGCGGTGAAGTAACGAAGCTCATCTCCGAGTGTCCGATGAACCCCCATGTTAATACCACCCAACGACTGTAACACGCATGTTGCACAATGCCGGACGCTAATGTCTGTCACAGCCGTGTCTTAAAGGTGACGTCCGGAAGGACGGACCGAAGCGCAGGAAGACTGGCTCACGGTTTCCCGGCCACCGTACTCTCGTTTGCGCCGACGGGGCTTTCTTATGAGCCTGCTGCTGGAGCGAGTTCTGATATCGATCCCAATGCATCCATGGATGGAAGAGTCTGCGAGGACAGAGACAGGCACCGTCTATCACCCGGTCAAGATCACGCGTGACATAGAAAAGGTCGGCATACGCGCGTTGCCATACCTGTCAAACCGGCTCATATGTTCCCCTGGTCAGGCCACTGGTGTTCTGGGGGTCACGGGGAAAATGTCATTTTGCCTGGCGGCCTTCTGGAAACACAAAAGACAAAACAGGCGCTTCGTTTTGGCTGCGCGTCTCCGGAACTTCACCAAAACACGCTGCCTACTGGGGGGGGTCAAATACTGTAGGTAGTCAAATACAATATTATTGGCAAATACAATAGGTGTGCTGAAAAGGGGGTTTTGGTGAGCATAGTCTTGGAATACAATATTATTTGTCCTCAGTGGGGGTTTGCAGGGGTTTCCACGGGCTTCCCCGCTCGAGAGCAGCTTCTTTTTCGAGAGAAGTTCAATGTGGAACACTCCTGAAGCCGGGAGTCCAATCTTACTGCTTGATTTCGCTGTCGATGGCATTTTCCTCGGATTTGGATTCAATAATTTTTGAGAACCACCCGAACCCGAAAATAAATGGCCCGCCTTTTTTTTAGCACGTGGTCCAGCGGTTCCCACACCCACATGTGGTGCTGAGGGTGCTGGTCCTATTCCTGGCGGAGTGGTTTTTCCAAAGTCTGAAGTGCCATCTGGGGGTCAGATTTTAGGCTATATCGAGTGTAGAAAAGGTGCCGATACATGCCAGGGATAGCTCTTTCCGTCCCGCAACGTTTTTGCCAAATTTCCTCCATTGTTGACCCCCAAGTGCCTGTACACCAGACTTTCAGCACCCAGACTTTTGAAAACCCGGGTTTCTTTAGCCTCCCCCAGCAAATACAATATTATACCTATTGTATTTGACCCCCCCCCCCCCCCCCAAGTAGCACCGCACAATGCATTGAAGGGCAACCCGCAAATGTGTTAGTAACTAAAAAGTATCGTGGCTCTATTTGCGCGCATAGCCGTTTTTGTTTGTGCGTGCGTGTGAAACCCCTGGTTTTAAGTGATTTCGCACGGCCCGCTGCCATCCGACGCTTTTTGATATTGACACGCAAGCTTGTTACCATAAAAAAGAGCAAAAAGGGCGCACCTCTGGAAGATCCTCTGCCTTGTCGTACGACGCAAGGGGGCCGTCCACTTTGTCAGCCCGTCCGTCATCCGTCGGGTTCATCGCGGCTCGCATCCGGGCAGCGTCGGATGCGAGCTTGTATTCGCGGTACTTGGCGATGTCGATGCTTTTGTTGGCTTTGACGGCTTCTTCGATCTGCTTGGGCCGTGCCCTGCTCTCGAGCCTGAACTTGTCACGGATGTCACGCACGGTTCGTCCGGGGAATAAGTCTGCGATGAAGGCGAAGTTGGCTTGGAACGTTTTGACGGCCCTGTAGAACTTCGCGGTGTCTTCCTTTCCCCACTTCGCAGTCTCCCGCCTCCTGGCTTGAAACCTGAAGGCCTGGGACTCCATGCCAGTCACGGCCTCAGCGCCGTATTCCAAGCCGGTTTGCTTCCGTTGCCTGCGCTCTGCCTCTTCTTCTTTACGCTTGTGCGCGATCCACTTTTTGTCGGCGAGGGCTTGTACGTCCTCTTCGACGACGACGTCGCCGTCTGCGTCAGCCCTGGCTTCGATCTCCGCTTCTGCCTCTTTCCGCAGGCGCTGCTTCACTTCTTCCAACTCTCGCTTGCGCCTTTTTTTCTTTTCCCTCTCGTCCGCCTTGTCCGACGCCGCCAGCAGCCTCTTCCTGGCCTTGTGCGCCAGGCGTAGCTTGTCCTGCGTCGTGTCGACCGCGACACCACGAGAGCGCAGCGTCCCTGTTACTATCGTGCCGATGTCGACAGCCTCGAAGCCCTCCGTCGGCTTCAGCGGCTCGACGTGAAAGTCGGGGAGGGTCTCAGCGTCACCGATATTGGGCAGGTCATCGAAGTCCACTTCCGATTCCGCCATCTGCCGAAGATTCCCTGCACCCGGCCACGCCGGTTCCAAGTGCTGTTACCACTTTTACCCCCCCCCACCCCCCAACGAACAAAGTGTCAGACTGCCCCCGTTCTGCGATGGTTTTCCAGAAATGCGCGGCCCACTATTTTCGCGGTGCCGTCAATCCCCGAGGGACGAGTGCGTGTCTTGCAACCGTTCCATTGGTCAAGGAGTTATGAAGACGCGCTTCAGATAACCACACGCGGACGAACTGCCACTTGAGTGGTAGTTAGTTGGAATCGCGTTCTGGCTATGTTCCGGTTGTGTCTGTGAAAGGCCAAATGTTGGGCGAACGTCGTTGTCATTCTTTGTCCCAGGAGATCCATTCCCAGCCCCCGGAGAGCCTCGGCCCCGCGGGCTGCCGGGGCACCGGCCAGTCCGGGGCCAGCCCACACACCGACCACGCCGGTTCCGAGCGCTGCTACCACTTTTAACGAAAGTGTCAGACTGCACTATTTTCGCGGGTGCATGTCTTGCAACCGTTCCGTTGGTCAAGGAGTTATGAAGACGCGCTTCAGTTAACCACACGCGGACGAACTGCCACTTGAGTGGTAGTTGGTTCGAACCGCGTTCTTCAGAAGACATTGGATGTTGCCATAAAGATGCCAATATCTTCCCGCGGCACACATCCTGCTGTCTCCTTGACGGCTTTCCCGCAACAAGCAAGCATGGCTACTCGACAAAGTCGCCGGAAGAACGGAAAGATACTAACAGGGACGAGCTGCATTATTCTCTCTAAGTCACCCCTTTGTGCGGGGGAGGGCAGGGAGGGTAGGGTAGGCATTTTCAGACTTTTTTCTACGTTCCTTTATTCTCTCCATTCGTGTGTTTACGTTTCATTTTCGGAGTGAGAATTCGCTTGAATGCGGGGTCTTTTTTCGAGCCTCCTTTGGGAATATCTGGAAAATCGGGGGGTTAGCGAGCACGAGCGGAAGCATGCCACGCAGAGAAGAATCACGGTTCAGCCGTGCCAAGCTCCAGTCTACCAATTTCCAAAAACAAAAAAAAACATCAAAAATATAATAAGCAAAACCCCTCTCTTGGCACCTGCGCTGACATGAGCCAGGACAGGGGTCTTTCCACCATGAGAACCATGAGAATAAATGGAAAAACGGGTCTTTTGCAAGACTTTCACGGGGGTGCATACCTACTAACGCTGGGAAGACGGCAGCTGCTCCCTTGTGGGGTTACGGTCTTCGGATCCCTAGCTTATCCGTTTTCAGCGACAAACGGGCCTCGGCTCGCGAATCCTTGTCAGGGCGGCACATCTTTACACAATAACGCAGGGTCCTAAGGCAAACTCAGCCGGAACAGAAACTTCGCGTAGAGCATAAGGGTAAAAGCTAGCTCGATACACGTTTTCAGTACCGATCCTCGGTGTGAAAGCGTGGCCTAACAATCCTATGGTCTCGCTTCATGTTCAAGGGATGAAGCCGGTGACAGAAAGACTTCCCACTTGCATTTACCCGTTTTCCGTTTTCAAGTTAGGAATTCTGATCAACCCCAAAAACGCGCTGCCTGCGTCTTTGTAGCCTGCACAATACATTGTAAGGCAGCCCATGATAGTTCGTACTAAAAACGAGGCGTAGCACTCGCACTGGCCACGAGCCCTGAAGGGCGATTCGGGGGACCCGACCCTGAAAGCAATCGGAAACGGGTGGTTGTTGTTGCGACCAAGACGGGAAAGCCTGCTACGCCACGGATACGGCGGTTCCGGGCCACAGACCTGCGGGGCCAAGTGTAGCCGACAGCGAGACGTTGTCGTCTGCACTGACTTCAGCCGTTTGCGTGTTTTGAGATGCGGCACAGCAGGCGTTTGGGCCACATTGATTAGTTAGCTTCATCGCCAGCGTCGAGAGAAAACGACATAACGGACTCATCGTCTGATTCATTCACGTGGCGGGAGATGAACCTGTTTGCCTGCTGTAAGCAGTTCAGTTACCGGGTCCTCCTCTTCTTGCGGAGCGGCTTGCGAACTGTGCTGGGCACAGCAGCTGGAGTGTTCCGTGTTTTGAGAAGCGGCACGGCAGGCGCTTGGGCGGGGTTAGAGTCGTCGCTGTCCCCTGCACTGTCTTCAGCTTCACATGACTCTTCTGCTTCTTCGTCAGTGTTCGAGGGAAGGGACACCGAGGACTCATCGTCTGATTCACTCACGTCTCTGAAGCCTGGTGGTGGGTGACTAACCTGTTTGGCACCCCGCAGCAACGCGGAGATGTCGGCCATGGCCCGCTGGTCGTTGTCGTCGGACTCCTCGTCGGCAATGAGGTCGGCGAGGGAGCCCTCGCTCTCGCTGCCTTCCTCCGTCTCTTCGCTGGCGGATCCGACCTGCTGCGCCTGGCTGTCGTCCGAGCAGATGCTCGCGGTGCGCCCGCACGGCTCGCACAGCGGATACCTCGACTCTTCGTGGGCGCCGCCGCACGTTTCATGCGCACACGTGCCGCACTGGCTGCACATGCGCAGAGCGTGGCCCCAGTCGCTCTTGCACGACTCGCAAATGGGCCGTCCGTCGTCGGCCGAGGGGCGTTCTACCTCCACGAGCCCTCCGTGCATCGTTTTAAACACCTCCGAAAACGCAGAGGGTGGAATGTACATGCGCGCACGACGGGGCATCTTGTTGTTCCCCCCCCCCCCAACGACGGCAGGCCCTAGTAGTGAGAACTTGAGAATGGACGAACGGTGTGTAGAGTGCGTCTAGAACGCGTCCTTGCAAGACCTCATTGTGAGAAGTTCAGGATTTGTTTGACATGCGGTTCGCACTTCAATGCCCAAAAAGCCTCTCAAATTGCCTTCCCGTACTATGACAAGCACCAACTTGTCAATGACGAGCACTGCTCGGCATACCATGACAAGTATTGAGCTTGTCGCGGGATCGCACACTGGTCATGTGTTTGTTACGCACACTGTCTGTGTTTGTTAATGTCCGCAGCGCCGGCAAGCCACGCTCAAGAGAAGCTCCGCTTAGCCATCGAGCATGTACTCAACCGTCAGTGCTTGACGTGACAAACAAGTCCGATGGGCCATTTGAACCCCCTCGATTTCACTCCCGCATTTTCCAAAAGAATTCCTGGAAGAGTATCCTATACATCGGTGCGCTACTGAATGCTCGTGCAGTGCGCCTGCAGGCCATGGCTTAGCCATCGGGTCAGGTCCTTCAGGGGGCCCTGGCTATAAACCCAATCCAATCGCCAGTGCTTGGCACAACTGCAAGTCATTTGGGAACACTCATAATGGACGTCTTTTTTCCGATGGGTTTGTAACCTCTCTCTAGTGGGGCAGGGCCGAGCAGCGATGCTCCGAGATAGTTGAATAGCTTTCCGGTGCATCCTTCTCCATCCGGCAGGAAACAAGGAGACGACAAGACAAGAGTTGAGTTCCGCAACAATGCTGCAAACCAGAAGCAGTGGAAACTGCAATCGACGAGCATGCGCAACACACAGAGAGGGAAAGTGAGGAGTAGGATAGAGCAATCAATTTTGTATCGGAAAGTAGGTGCGAGATCGGGTAACCCCTGTGCGCTGGCTTCGTTTAACCGTGAATCTAAATAACCAGGGCTTTCCCCGAATTCTCGCTTCCTCGCCAACCCTGCCACCTGTCACAGTCGCTGTCTCTGCCAACGCGACAGTTTACGAAATAAAGAGCTTCAGGTTCTTCTTAGGATGCTCGAGGAGGACAGGTATTGAGGAGCCTTTTCTTCTTTCTTCCGCGGTGGACATACAGAAGAACATTGATACACTGTTGCCGATGTTGTGGGTCGCCTGAGACGGAAAGACGTCAATAGATTGATGCTGAGGTTGCCGGTGCTGGGTTGGCACGTCTGCAGTCCGCTTTTGCGGCTGGATGCTCGCTGCATGCGTTGCTCGGTCGCGCGAGACGCTGGAGAAAGAGGATGACGGGGCAGCTGACCCTATCTCGCAGCCGCGGTGGGCGGTGGCTCTCACGCCTTGCTACGACCTCGCTCCCACCTCCGGGAAGGTTGCCTTCAGAGTGCAACTGCCGGACGGGCGTGCCAACCTGCCGACATTGCAGTTGTTGTTGCCACGCGCTGCGGTCTGCTTCTTGGGCTGGCTGTCGCCGGGAGGGTTGCCTTCGGTGGACACGAGGCTGTTTCGGAGGCTGCCGGTGTTGTTGCCGCGCCCGGGTGCCTGCTTTTTGGGCTGATTCTCGCTGGAGGCGTGGCTCGGCCGCTGGTCGGTCGGCGGGGCTTGCTGGATGGAGAGGATGGCGGACAGCTGGGTTTGCCGAATGGCTTGCAGCTCGGTTCTGCAAACGGTTTCGGCCTCCTGCGTCTTGCCGAGGGCCATCTGCATCGTGCACATGGACGCGATCAGCACCGCGTTGCGACCGTAGCTCTCCTGCAGCCGTCGGTGGATGTCATCGCACGCTTCCTCCTCAGCCCGGAGGGCCGCCGTCAGCTCTTTGACTTCGTTCTCCTTCGTCTGCAACGCATCCTCGCACCTTTCCACGACCAGCCGCTCGGCCAAGTCGTACGCACGGTCGAAGGCCTCCTTCACACACATCTCCCCCCGGCCCCCTGCGGAGCGGCACCTCCCGCCTTCTTTCTCCAGCGACCGCCTGCGCTCCTTCCCCTGCTGCCGCTGCCGCTGGCCCGGCGCCGCGCACCCCCGTAGGGCCGGGGGCTGGCTGGCGTCGGCGGGCGGTGGCCCCGTGACGTCTAACACCGCCGGAAAGTCGGGAGATCGAGACTGGGCGTCTCGGTTCGGTGCCGGTGGCGCCGCCGCTGCCTCCTTGCCCGACGGTGGCTTGGGCCGCACGGGGTCGACGGGCGGTGGGACACCCGATTGCCCCCGGGCCGGGCGCGCCAGGGAGTCGCACCGCCGCTGCTCTCTGCCGAGCCCCGGCCTCGGCACCGGCCGGCGCGCAAACGGCGACGGCTGCTGCGTCCCTGCCGCCCGCGGCGTCTCGCAGGGAGGCGACTCCGGGAAGCGGGGACAGTCGTCTGCTTCTCCGCCGTGCTCCCCGGGCCGGCCGCGTTCCAGCGCGCTGCGGAGGTCGGCTTCGGCCGCGTCGCGTTCGCCGGCGCTGGCGAGGTGCTCCGTGAGGAACGCCTCCCACGCCCCCACGATGAAGTCGAACACCGGCTTGTACACCTTGAGGTGCCGGGCAAACGCGCGGAGCAGCCCGCAGCAGCCCTTCGCCTTCGCCAGCGCCCGCTCCAGCGGCGGCGCGCGCAGCCTGTCGGCCGCCACGCACAGGTTGACCTGCATGCCGCGCAGGTGCTGCAGCAGCGGCGGCACCTCCCTGCTGCGGCACACGTCGCTGGACAGGTCGTGGCAGGTCTGCGGCGACCCGGTCGGCGAGCAAAGCGGAGGCGACGCACACACACTCTGCAGCCCAAGGCCCGCAGCAGCGTCGGCCACCACGTACCAGTCGCGCGGGTGCGCAACCGGATCGTCGGCGTGCCCCCCCCAGTGGGGTGGCACGCACGGCGGAGAACGTTTTGAGCCCCGGTTTCCTGGCCGGAAATTCGAGATTTTGTTGTCGGCGCAAACCGCCGCCGACGGCGAAAAAAAGTCGGGGTCCCCGCGTGGGTACGGGGGTGTGTCGAAGGCGCTCACCACCCCCGGCAAGGGCGCGGGCGGGCTGTCGGCGGCGGACTCGTCATCCCGGACGGGCGGGATGCCGGAGGTCGCCAGCCAGCCGGCCGCACGCGGGGCCTTTGCTGGCGGGGGGTCTACCGGCACGGGGGGGGAGGACGCGCCGGCGGGCGCGGGGGCTGGCGCAGCCACGGAGAGCCCCGGCAGCCCCGCGCGGCCGAGGCTTTCCCGGGCTGGGAACGGATCTCCTCCTGGAAAAACAGCAGAAGGTTTGCCCTGCTGTTTTTCCAGTGGATTCGCTCCGGGCCTCGGGGAGCCTCGGCCGAGGGCTATCCGGGGCTGAGCCCCGGAACTGGCGCCGGCCGGGTCGGCGGCTCTGCACCTGCACTGCGCGCAGAGCGGCACGGGGCGGCGGTGGTACGCCGTGGTCGGCTTCACCCGGGGCGGGGCTGGCCTGCCGTTGGGGGACGGCAGCGCCGTCGTGAAGGCGGCCGCCGGCCCCGGTTCGGCACCGGCGCCCGCTTGCTGGGCTTGCACGAGGCTGCCGGGCGGGGGCCGCGGGTACACCCTGCGGACCACCCTCCGGGGCGGCGGGAGCACCGAACGGTTCCCGACGCCGGGCCAGCACGAAACCTCGTACCCAGCGTCCAGCGACACGGTACCGCGCGCGTGCGCGACTTCCATTCCTGCCGCGCTCGCTCACGTCATCAGCAGGGGAGGAGGGAAGAGATGTTAAACAGGGGTTGCCTGGAGGTTTGTCGTGTTATTCTGCGGATGCTTCTAGATTTGATGCACGTTCTCGTAAATCTTAACCATGGTTACCCAATACTAGGGTGCTACCTACGTACTGCACTGTGCAGTGTGCACACGCGCTGTGTACCGATACCACGCTCCTCCTGCGGGCTTAGGTATTGGGTATACGCGCTGTGCTGCTACACGCATGCACTACGCATGTAGGTGTACATGTACTGGTACGGTGTATGCCATATCCCTAGATACCGGCATCAGCGCACCTGTGCATCAGCGCATGTGCTACTGCGTATACGCGTAGCAGTGCACTGTACACCACACCACTACATACCACCTACCAGCAGTGCATCTAGGAGCATGCTGAGGGCACCGTGCGGGTCCTCTGCACATCCGTCCTAGTGTACTAGTTAGGAGGTGGTATTGTGGTGGTACACCTAGTAGTACTACGTGCTGCATACCACATGCTGCTAACGGTGTAGTGTATGCACACACCACGTAGCGTGTACCATGGGTATACAGCATAGTAGTATGGCACTATGCGGGGACGCTGAGGGCACCGTGGTGCTCCTCTGCATATCTATCCTCATATGCCAGTATTGGGCATGCGCAATTGGCGTGAAAATGCTTCGACGCTGCTTGTTAAGCAGCGGCTGCCATACACCCCGTGACACGACGCGGGGTGATGCAACGTTGCTTTCCTTTCTTTTCGAGAGAGATCAGGTACCAGGGAAAGCCTGCTACACGGGAGTCAAGCTTCACGTATTCGGCGCCAAGGGCCTACGGGTCAAGTGGCTACCGATTTCCCAAACTAAAGCACCAAGGCGTGGCGCACCTTGGGGCTTGGCGCTTGCACTGAACACAAGCTCGTCGAGACGGTCAGCCACAGGGCAGAGCGGACAGGGTTGTGGCCTCCGACTCAAGCTTTGCAAGCTGTGGTTGACCGCCACGTTTCTGGACCAGGAGCGGCCTTTTCTTTTTTTGTATAAGCACCTGCTTTGTAGGAAATACTTGAGGAGGCTGCCAGCTGCAAAAGATCAAAGGAGGTAAATGTGCTGTAGCGTAGCCCACACGAAACACAGGTGAATCTGGGTTCAGTGGCGGGCGTAAGCGTTCAACAAAAAAGACCCATTTTGCAGTTGTATGGTTTCTCTCCCTCTAGCCTCCTTCGAAGTAAGCACAAGGCAGCCCCTCGAGTATTTCTTTTCTTCTTCTCTTCTTTGAGCCCTTCTGGGTTGCACTTTAGCAAGGGGGGGCGGGGACACCTTCCGGACCACCCTCCGGGGCGGCGGGAGCACCGGACGGTTCCCGACGCCGGGCCAGCACGAAACCTCGTACCCAGCGTCCAGCGACATGGTACCGCGCGCGTGCGCGACATCCATTCCTGCCGCGCTCGCTCACGTCATCAGCAGGGAGGAGATGTCAAACGGGGGTTGCCTGGAGGCTTGTCGTGTTATTCTGCGGATACTTCTGGATTTGATACAAGTTTTCGTAAGTCTCACCCATTTAACCACTAGGTTCAGTGCACAATTGGTGCCAGCCGAAGCTTCGCCGCCGCTTGTTAAGCAGCGGCTGCAAAACACCCCGTGACGCGTCACGGCGCAAAGTGGTGCAACGTTGTTTTGCTTTCTTTTCAAGAGACCTTACCCTCGGATGCCGGTTGCAATTTGGTGTAGGTACACCTTCCGCGGCACCACCACGCCTCTGGTTTTTCCCGTGCCCTCCTTACATTGGGCTTCCGGCGGGCTGCAGCATGTTCTCCTTCGAGCAACTGGCGGCCTCCTCGGGGATTTCCTACACAAAGCAGGTCCGAAAGGTTTGGCGGAACCATGTGTTAAATCTACGCTTGGGGGGACGGAGAAGCTGCCATAGCATTGAGACAGGCCGTCTTATGAGGCTACGGCGTGTTGGGCTGATTCTACAAGGAGGCCTGCGCGCGCAGGGTTACAAAACACACGGAGCCGGGTAAAGTAGAAAATGCTGAACGAAGATGCAAACGATCTATGTCTAATCTAACCTCGAACGGGAAACAACGCGCACTGTGCGAGCAGTACTTGAGGGGGGAGGACAAGGAAGCGGTCTAGTCGAGCCGCGAAGGCAAAGCGGCTTGTCAAACAGGGGGAAAAAAAGCATCTAATCTATGCGCACAGCAGACCACGAATTCGTTATTCTGATGCCAGCCAACGGTGGAATCTCGGGCTAGGGTACTCGAATTCGGTGCGACGGCTGCGCTGCCGTTCTGGTTGCTTGGACTGGGGGTTGCATGGTAATGTGTTAGAGAGGCCGGAGCCCTTAGTAGACGTCTCCGGTGAACCTGTTTCGTTTGATTGCGGGACCTCACAGTCGTACGCTTGGTGATGAGAGGCAGACGCGCTACGTCTTGACCCAAGCCGAAAGTGTCGGTCGGTAAACGGAGGTCAAGAGTCATGGATCGGTCGATTTGATCCGCAGCCTTTGGCCAGTGTTTCCGCGCGTGACGCTGCTTGTACTGAAATGAAGCCGGCTTTCCCGACTTTGGAGGGGGAGGAGACATGGAATCACCTGCTCGTCGTAGAAAGCAGTGCTCGCAGCCATCCCCAGTGTGCTTGAGGTGGTGCGTGACGTAAGGAGGGCACGGCAGAGAACAGTTGCCAGAGGATCGAAGACCATTCATGCCCCCAAAGATCGACAAACCTAAGAGGGTCACTCTGCCGAATGCGATCTCAGCTGCAAACCGAGTGCCGATGGGTCGTCGATGACGCGCCTGCTGTTTGGTTTTTTTTTATGTTGGGGCGACGACAGGAGTTTGCGTTACCACCATCAAAAGAAGGCAAGCCGCTAAAGGAGACAACCTCCAGTATTTTGCTTAGAAAGCAGCAAAAGCAAAAAGAGTTGTCTTGGGAAAACGTGGGGGCACACCTCAACGGAGCCCGCGCTGACGTCTGCGCTGCGATACTCTGTGTGGTTTAGGCTAAGGTACAGACGAACCTGTGCTCTTTTCTCGAATTCTCTCTCGCGCCTACAAATGTTCTGTGACAAAAAGATGAGGCAACCCCCAGGAATCGTCCAGGCAAAAACCTGCAAGCAAGCCGCCTGTGGCAAACTGCTTGTTCACGCCCGTTCAGCGCCTGAATCTCAACATGGTGTCGAAATATTGGGTACGGACAAACCCCAAGTAAGAGGAGCACGTGGGGCTCGTCAGAGGCATGTGTAGAGTGAGCCTCACTCTAAGTGATGCTGAACCGCGATTTTCCCCGTCTGGGCACTCTAAGTGACATGCCTCGTCGGAGCCCCTCCGCATCTTTGATTGAGACGAGACCCACTGCGGAAAGTGGAACAGTCCGATGCAAGGGACGAACATGGCCCTCTTCCCCCGTGTGTAGCACCAGCGTAAGTTGAGCAAAGGAATAGTCTGAGTAAACGAGCCACATGGATTAGCACGCACTGGTGTCAGTCTTAGGAGTAAGTGCAGGCCATTTGAAGGCATGGCGTGCACCGTGTGTTCACGGGCTACTAGTACGTTTTAACGTCGTTCGTCATAAGATGTTAAACAGCGGCAGCTGCCAATACTTGCCATGACACATCTAAGGTAGGCTAAAGGGGGAAAGGCGAACGGAGGGACGCATACCCGCAGCACACGCAGGTTTCCAGACTGCGCGCCCGGCTTGTCGTGGCACAAGTGCGGGCGGTTGGTGTCGATGCTGCCCAGGACCTGCTTGCTGCGCCGCCACTTTCCGCCCCCGGTGGCGGCCGCCGCAGGTGCGTCGCGGGCACCGGAAGGATGGCTTGGCTGCTGGTCGGCAGCGTGAACGGTGTTGGGGGGAGGAAGCCCGGTCCTACATGCTGCTATCACGCCGCGTGAGTCAGCTACGGCAGGGTCGGGAAGCGCGCTGTGCCCTGCATTCCTCCAGCTACCAGCAACCGCACGCGTGGCCGGTGCCTTCGCCACGCAGGAATCAACAGGACACGCCGCGCCGCCTCCTGAACCCCGCGGGATTCTGTAGTCTCCCGGACCGGCGGCAAGGTTGTCCTTCCTCGTCGGCCAACCGCTCTGTTGTTGCTGATCTTCGGCAGCTGCTCGGCGGGACGGGGCGGGAGACTTGGCGTGTTCAGCGGGCACAGGCGCGGTCGTCGTCTTCAGGCCGGGATCACTCCACTCCGCAGGCCTCTGCTCAGCGGGACGGCTGACGAGGCAGTTGGTTGGTTCGGCGAAGCTGTCTCTCCTCCGTGAGACATTCTGCCGCGGGTCGTTGGCGGTGCTCTGGGCGTGGAGAGACGCGTGGCTTTCTGCCTCCGCGGCGGCGAGACGCGCCGCTTCGAACTTCCCCGCTCCCGCCGTCGGATCCGTGTGGCACGAAAACGCTGCTGGCATGCCGCTGACCACGCGGCTTATGTGGTTGGTCGATTCGGCCAAGCTGTCCCTCCTCTGTGCCTTCGACTGCGGGTCGTTGGCGGTGCTCTGGGCGTGGAGAGACGCGTGGCTTTCGGCGGGTGCGGACACCCCCGCTGGACAGCCTGCCTGCGAAGCAATAGGAATCGAGTCCGTGTGGCACGGGAACGCCGCCGGCATGCCGCTGACGACGCGGCTTATGTGGTTGGTCGATTCGGCCAGGCTGTCCCTTCTGCGCGGCATCCACGGCCGCAGATCGTCCGCTGCGCCGTCGAAGCACGCCGACAACTCGCAGTACTCGCGGGGCAGCGGCACGGTCACGGGTTGCTCAGGGGTCCGCGGTTGCTCGGCCGGCAGGAGCAGGGCGGCTGGCCTTTGCTTCGCTCGGCTGGAGGTGACGGCCGGCATCCGGCTGACCATTCGGTTGATGAGCGTTCGCGCCTCGTCGTCGAGGTCCTCCATGGCCTGCCTCGCACTTTTCCGGCGGACCCCAGCTGCGCCGGCACCCGATTCCGCCGGGTTGTCGTCGCCCGCCTGCGACCGACCTTCGAAGCTGTCCGCCTGCGACGACGCGGCGAAGAACGGCCGGTCCTGGCAGTCCTGGCTCGGGTCCTGCAGCTCCCCTGCCCTCGCACTTTTCCGGCGGATCCCAGCTGTGCCGGCACCCGATTCCGCCGGGTTGGCGTCGCCCGCCTGCGACCGACCTTCGAAGCTGTCCGCCTGCAACGACGCGGCGAAGAACGGCCGGTCCCGGCAGTCAACCGCGGTCTCCTGGCCCAGGTCCTGCAGCTCCCCTGCCCTCGCACTTATTTCCCGGCGGGTCCCAGCTGCACCCGGGTTGGCGTCGCCCGCCTGCGACCGTCCTTCGAAGCTGTCCGCCTGCGACGACGCGGCGAAGAACGGCCGGTCCCGGCCGTCAGCCGCGGTCTCCCGGCTCAGGTCCTGCAGCTCCCCTGCCGCGGACGCGCCGTCGGCGTCGCTGCCGAACCGCCGCACGAAACCGCCGATGAACGGGCCGTCGTCGGCCGCCAGCGTGCTGTGGCTCAGGTCGACGACGTGCGCCCCGTCTGACACACCGTCCGCCTCGAACCCGGCGGAACCCTGGCCATCCCCCACGGGTTGCCCCTCCCCGCCTGCTGAGGGCCCGTGCGGTGCCGGAAACCCGCCGGGCGAGACGCGCCAGCGCGCGTCCGGGTCGCGTTCGGCATGCGGGTCGCCGCATCCTTCGTCGAAGCCCTGAGGGGGCGCTGTCGGGCTGCCTGGGTGCCGGGGGGTGACGGTGAAAGCGGTGTCAGCCGCGGCGGGTTTCTTCGCTCCTGCGGAGTGCCCGTGCGGCGCCGGAAACCTGCCGTCCGGGTCGCGTTCGGCATGCGGGTC